>CM021107.1:48333725-48374826 GCA_007115665.2 Sequoiadendron giganteum | reverse complement strand
AACAATCAATACTCAACACTCAACCCTAAACCCTCAACCCTCTTTCTCTCTCTCACTCCCTCTCTCTCTCTCACACACACACACTCCCTGTCACTCTTTCTCAAGTATCTCCATCCTACTTGAGAGAGGGGGAGAGAAAGAGAGGGAGAGAGAGGGAGGGGGGGAGAGGGAGAGGGAGATAGACGGAGTGAGAGAGATAGAGGGAGAGACAGAGGGAGTGAGAGAGAGAGAGAGAGGGAGTGAGAGAGATAGAGAGAGTCTGTGAGAGAGAGACTCGAGAGAGGAAGAGGGGGAAGGAGGGATAGCCTTGAGAGAGAGAGGGAGGGAGAGGGGGTGGGAGAGAGAGACCTAAGAGAGAAGGAGAGGGAGAGAGGGTGGGAGGGAGATACATAAGAAAGAGGGAGAGAGAGAGAGAGAGAGAGAGAGAGGGAGAGGTGGGAGGGAGGGAGATACCCTGAGAGAGGGCAAGAGAGATAGAGCCTAGGAGAGAGAGGGGTTAGAAGGAGAGGGGTGGGAGGAGAACACAAGAGAGGAGAGGGAGAGGGAGAAAAAAGTGGAGAGAGGGGGTGGTAGGGAGAGACTCTGAGTAGGAGAGAGCGGAAGTGGGAGATAAAGAGATGAGAGAGAGATACAAGGAGTGAGAGAGAGACTTGAGAGAGGGAGAGAAGGTGGGAGGGAGAGGGAGTGCTCGAGATAGAGGATGGGAGAGAGTTGGAGGGAGTGAGAGAGAGAGAGGGTGGGTGGGGGAGACACCAGGAGAGAGGGAGGGGTGGGAGGAGGGAGACATCTAAGAGAGGAGGGAGAGGAGAGAGAGAGAGGGAGGAGAGAGAGGGAATGGGAGAGAGATAGAGGAGTGAGGAGAGAGACATAGAGAGACCTCGAGAGTGAGAGGAGGGAGAGGGGTGGGAGGGAGAGACCTAAGAGAGAGGGAGAGGGAGAGAGAGGGAGAGGGAGAGGGAGAGAGAGGGAGAGGGAGAGAGATAGAGGGCATGAGAGAGAGAGGGACCTAAGAGAGAGAGGGACCTGAGAGAGAGGGAGAGGTGGTGGGAGGGAGATACTTGAGAGATAGGGAGAGGTTGTGGGAGGGAGATACTTGAGAGATAGGGAGAGAGATAGAGGGAGGGAGAGAGGGAGGGAGAGAGGGAGGGAGTGGGAGAGAGATAGATGGAGTGACTGTGAGAGGGAGAGGGGGTAGGAGGGGGAGACTTGATAAAGAGAGAGAGGGAGAGGGGTTAGGAGGGAGATACTTGAGAGAGAAAGGGAGAGGGGGTGGGAAGGAGAGACTTGAGAGAGATGGAGAGAGATAGAGTGGGAGAGATAGAGGGAGTGAGAGAGAGAGAGAGTGAGTGGGAGAGAGAGAGAGATAGAGAGGGAGAGGGGTTGGGAGGGAGAGACTTGAGAGAGAGAGAGATTGAGAGAGATAGAGGGAGTGAGAGAAAGAGGGAGTGGGAGAGAGATAGAGGGAGTGAGTTAGAGACCTAAGAGGGAGAGGGGGTAGGAGGGAGAGACTTGAAAGAGAGAGATGGAGAGAGAAAGATAATGACCTAAGAGAGGGAGATGGAGTGAGAGATACAAAAGGACTAGAGGGGGAGAGAGAGGGGGTGTGAGAAAGGGGATTTGAGTGAGATAGATTTATCTAGGAAGGGTGGGAGGGAAAAAGACCTGAGAGAGAGGATTGGAGTGAGAGAGAGTAGTTTAGGTAGCATGGGAGGGAGTGAGACCTAAGAGAGAGAGACTTTAGAGGGATAGAGAGTTATCCAATTAGGGTAAGGAGGTAGAGAGCATGTGAAAGATAAAACCTCAACTATCCATCTCTGATCATAACCTGTGCACTCTCAACATTATCAAAGTGGTCAACCAAAGAGAGGGGAAAGTTAGATATTTTTTAAAGAAGGTTATTTTTCGCTCGCTAAATGACACATCACATTTGGCGCATGCCAAATGACTTACTTTGGATGAGTGAATTGATAGGATTTTCCAAATTTCCTCATATTTTCATTTGTGCTCATCTTCAGGTTGGCACGTCTTCCAATGCAATTTTATAAAAAAATCATGATGGCATTAACCTCTCTCTTAGCTATCTAAATATATAATTATTTTTTCATTTTAATTTAATTAAGGTTTTGATCAATAACTTCTATTGTAAATTCCTTTGTTCTTGGTCAAAAACCATATTGTGCTAGTTTTAGGATAGATTTTTACACGTTCATCGAAAGTTGAAACAAATTACATTTTTTAAAACTAGAGTCCATTCTACACATGATGAAAAAAAATCAATTTTCAATTAGTTTTTAAAAAATTAAGGGGGGTGCGGGGGGGGGGGCATGCTCAAATTTCAGCTTTTCAAGATGTGTCCACTTTTAAAATTCATAAAATATTATATTCATTAAAAAATAAATCCAAAAGAACGAGGATTAACTACATGGTGTTAGTTAATTTCTCACCATTCAGATTTTTGAAATTCTAAAAAAAAGTTAATAAAAAAGAGGGCTTGAGGGGGGCCCTGCTGCCATGCTATTTTTTGATAAAAAGGACTTGTTTTGCCTTCCCCCTCCCTTTAAGACCCTTAATCTTCATTAATTTTAAAATAATTTGTAGCTTAGAAACTAGACTCAGAGCACTTCAACTCTTTTTCTTGCTGCATTTTGAAATTTTGAGTGTGACTATCTTCATTTTCTTGTGCAAATCAGATTTTGCAGATTTAAAAAAAAAAGTGGCATCTTAAGAGCCAAAATTGTGTCACAAATCCATGCACTTACCCTTATGGGAGAATACAAGATCATAACAAAAAATTCTGAAAAGAGAAAAGAACCAATGGTAATGTCAACATAAAATTTGGTATAACCTTTGAAAGAATCCACTTCAACCACTTTAGAAGAAGATACAACATAAACAACAAACTTTGATGAAGTTGATTATGAATTGTCGTAAGGAGGGAATGAAGCATACAAAAAAAAATGAATTAAACTAAGCTTAAACTAAAACAAGATTGAGAATTCCTAAACCCATTACTCATGAAATGAACAATAATTCAATGAATCAATTATTAGCAAATGAAGAACAAACAATAACTTCAAGAAATTATATCATTACCCATCTCATGTCAAAGTTTTATTTATATCGATGTTGAATGTCAGATTGTTGTAATCAATATAAAGCCTCCATTATGAATTGCAAAATCTTCAATGTGTGTGATGTTGAACTAGAATATGATGATAATTCATAACGTACTCAAGAGGTAATTGTGTAGTGCTTCGCTATGTAAATTATAGATGATTTGTGAGAAGTTAGAAGGTTATTTTATAGGTTTCCTATTTCAAGATGAACATGAAAGATGCAACAATGCAAAATATTGATAACGGCTGAGAACCGTTGAGAGGAAATAGATTACTTAGTTAGCTTCTGTGATCGACTCAATTAAGGATTTTAATTGCACAATCGGAGGAAATAGATTGCAAAATCTATGGAATTGAGGAAGTCAATTTGGGTATTCAGTGGAATTGAAGAATAGATGGGTTAGTTAGGAAAGGGATGAATTAGTTAGGAAATAGATGAATCAATTATCCAAACAAAGTGAGCAATCAGTGGTCATGATTTTCTCAATCACAAAAGGGGGTGAAGGTAATTAATTAATTAACATTTTGGAGTTTGAATGTGCAAGTCATGGTTGACTTTAACAAATAAGGTTGTATTTTTTTGTTGACCTTTTTGAATGATGTTTTGAATAATTAATTTAATTATTCATGTTTAGAAAGCTTAAAACGATTTAATTAAACTATTAAGTGATAATGTATAGGAGGGAATTTTCATCCCTTATGTAAATTCCCCTTTCACATACACTCACCGAAAATCAAGTCCAAAGGAAAAATTCCACATCTCCCTTTCAGAATGCATCCACTTGGCACATGTTTTGTGTGACGGTGAAAGAATATTTATTGGGGATGAAAGCACGACACGTGGAATTTTGCATGGCACACTTTTGCCCCTAACAGATTCTCGCATCTAAAGTTGGGAAAGGCATTACACTCCTCATTGGGGATGAATTGCAACATCCTTATGTTGACCAACCGACCCAAAAATGACTTATTCCTTCTCATCCCACCTTTAAATTCATTCTATTCACTATCACTTCAGGCCTTTTTTCACAATCACTTCATCTTCTTCCATATTCACTTGATCTCCATTCAATCTTCTACACACTCAATCAATATCCCTATCCATTCCACTCCATTTTCTCACACTTTGGGATCTCTTGAAGCATGTTCTTGCAGCATTCTACCAACATTCTCTTAGCTTGGGAATTGCAGTAGCTTAACACTCCAATAACTCCACATTACATGTTTGAGGCTACCATACAAGTTGCAAGATTTAATTCTTGAGGGACCTCCCTTCACCACAATTCTGATGGTGGTGACTTTGCCAGGTTCATTGCTTGCATTCTCCCTTCATTGGCCTTGAGAGCCTTTGGGTGGAGGTGGTAACACTTCATTCCTCTCCTTTGTGATTTGATAGAGTAGTATTCATCTTTTGTAGTGTTCATTGCACTTCTTTCATTTCTTTTATAAAATATTCTACTTTGTTTCTTTTTGGCTATCCATGGAGGTGGAAACACCAAAACGGGGGTCTGACTGAGGCAAGCCCCTACACAGCCCCAACAATTTTCCCCTCTATCTTGTGTGTAGGTGAATGTGTGCATGGAACTCACTAGTGAATTGTCACTTTTGTGAGTTAATATTTTTCACCGTTGTGTTCATCTACTTATTTCATCATTTATGTACTTATCTCTCATACTTTATTATTTTGTTTATTTCATTAAGATTAGCCAGCTAGGTTGTTTAGTCAGTTTTTTGGTATTTTTATTGCATATTATGTTTACTGGTCATACAGATGCCAACATGCTAGAGAGACACAAGTGTGTCACGATGTCCTCCCAGAACCATGCTATCACCATCAAACAGAGAGTTGTCTAAGGTGTAGTATTGACTCCAAAAACCAGCTCGTCTAGCCCCAATCAGAATTTCAAGTCTGTAGAGTGATATAAGTACTTCATAGTTCTCTTAATTCTCAACCTTCACCCCAAAACACCCTTTAGAGTGAGGTAAGTTAGGGCATCCCTCCACTCCTGGCTCTCCATGACCTGGAGCCTTGATGTGTTCGGTCCCCCTCTCTTACATTTTTGGTGAACCTGACGTGAACAATGTCTATCCATTCACTTGTGTTGAGACCTTTTCCCTGCACCTAGTGGTTGTTGTAACCATGAGTTCTGTGAAGGTTTATGAGCATCACAACCCAATCCATGAATTTTGGGTACCTTGTTAGGAGAAGTGTGCAACACCTACCGATGGAAAAGGCGAAGGTCACTTCTAGTTTCACCTCCAGTTTTTCCATCAGTTTAGCTAATGATTTTACCACTATTTTTCCTACAAACTATTCTAACAAGATGGGTTTCATGGAAGAGACCACTCATGTGCCTACCCCTCAACATCCCCTATAGCTTCATCCATAGACGAGGATCATGCTATGCATATTCCTGTAGAAAACCTTATGGCATTAGATAATATATTGATAGACCTTATAAATCATTTAGAAAAAGTACCAAGCATGGAAAGAGCCACTAGGATTATTGGTGAAGTGAGACATTTTCTAGGGTAAGATCGAATAGGCGTAGAGTTTCTATGTGGATTTTCTGATCTAACTAAAGCTTATATCCCTTTGTACAAGCCTAGATCAGGTACCACCCAAGGAGAAGTGCTCAATTCCTATGAAATGAAAATAGGTATTTCAATGCCCACTACATCCATATGCATGGCCAAAACATCACCCTCAATCATCATCTCTTCTTCTTCTCAAAGGCCTAACACTCTCAAGGTGAGTAAATCACACCTTGGGTTCAGTTTCACTCCTCCTACTAACCCTAGTGGTGGAGGTTCTAGTGGAATGAGTGGTGGTTGCTTTGACAACAAAGGTGGCACTAGTAGAGGTGGCTTTGGTGGAGGCCATGGAGGTGGCTCTAGTGGAGGCCCTACCAATGGTGGTGGCTTCAATGGTGGTCACATAGGCGGCTTCAGAGGTGGTTTTGGTGGCAACAACCCTGGAGGCTTTGCTAGTCCTTTTTCATCTTCTGACCTTGTTTTGAATGCCCTACTTTAGAACATGGGTCCAATGAAAAACCAGCTGGAAAGTCTCTCCCAAGCCTCTACCTAGCCTATCTTTCAACCCTTCTTTTGACATAGCCCATTGTCGGTAGCAATCCTAAGTACTCCCTTCCCACAAGCAATGGATATTCCACACTTTGAGAAGTATGGAAACAAAGAGGAATCGAAAACACATGTGTTTTCCTTTAATTCCATGTGTACAAACTTCTTCCATCACGATGTGTAGATGGAAAGATTATTTCCTCAATCTCTTAAGGATACAATGCTCGAGTGGTACTATTCCTTACCTAACAACTCTATCTTCTCAATTGATTAACTTGTAAATTAGTTTCTCAATAGTTCCAAGCCAACATCAGACCAAAGATGACCTTCTCGGATCTCATTTGATGCAAGTAGGGGGGTAATGAGAAGATAACTGATTTCATAGCGTGATATCAACCGCTCTTTTTTCATATCTCATACCTACTTCTTGATTATCATGTGCAAAAGGTGTTCACCAGTAACTTGCAAAGACCTTGGCAGGAATTTTTTTCCCTTATGAAATACCCTTCTTATGCGCATTTGTGTGTTGCATTGCAAGAATATCAACAAACGATAGTTCAATTCAAGGGATCCTCCTTGCGCTCCCATTGAAAAGGAAAATATATTGTATCAATATTAGAAAAAGGTAAGGCTATTGCAAATATAGTAGCCACAATGAATGATAACGGCCTCAGAAGCAATAGAAAGTTTACAAAGTAAGCATAATCTTATTCTTCCATCTTACAGAAGTTGTTGAAGGATAAGATCATAACCTTGGAGAACCCTCGACCTCTCAAGGAATCTTACCCTGATTGGTATAATGAAAATTCCTCCTGTTAGTATCATCGAAATAACATACACAATATCGAACATTATATGTGCCTATGTCACAAGATACAAGACCACATCGATGAAAATACTATTTATCTCGATGGGATGAAACAAAATGTGAATAAATCGATGGCAAAATCCAATAGCGAGTTTCAGATAAACACGAACTTATTTCCATCTCATTTTTCTAACTTAATTATTGATCCCTCTGATTCATTTACTCATCCCTTGGTGTACATTAATATGGTCATGGTCACTCCTTCCCCATGGCCTATGACTGGCTTGCTAGATGTGATATTCACCTTACAAGACATGCCCTTGAACAATAAGCCCTCTCCCCTCTACATTCTTGCTCGTCTCAATGGGAAAATTATGAAATGGGTTTTAGTTGACCCTGCAAGTTGAGTGAACGTTATCATAGAGGAGATGTTGTGGCTAAATTCATTGTAGAGCAAGGAGTATGAAGAAAAAAATTCCACCATTTGTACACATGATTTCCTTTCTCTCAAGCCGTAAGGCTTAATAACTTTGTTTTTCCTAGTTGGACCTAGGGTCGTGGACACAACCTTTGATATTATTCTAGAATTAGATTTTCTAGGGTGAAGTTAGGCATACCTTGGCTAGCTTCCATGAATGGAATCACTTTTTTCATTCATAAGTGTTTGAAATTCTCCCAAAAATGTGTTGTGCATGTCATGCATGTCATTGGATACTAGTCCTTGGTGGCCCATGGGGGCTACTCATTGGATCATTTTTGGCCTACCCCGATTGGACTGCTTCCCCCAAGAAGGGACCTACTTTACCAGAACTATGTAAAGTATAAGACTGGGGGCAAAGGACAACCAAAATTGACCCTTCTGGTAGTGCAACAGCAAGCTGCCTCCTCTTATCATAAGGGAAAGGAGAAGCATGCCCGTCCTCAGGGTACCTCTTCCACTCCTCTTTCTGAAGAAGAGTTTTGGATGTCTACCCCTCGATTCCACATGAGAACTTTGATGGTGCCTGCTTGGTGCAAGGCTAAGATTAGGATATCAAATCTTCCTATTGTACCTCTTATACCTTGGCCTTACTTGTATGGTAGGAGAAAGGGTCCCCGCAAGGAATCCTCTATGTCTCGGCCTCTGTGACCTCCCACCGCTCCTACTTCTAGAGTAGTGAATGGGAAGAGGCCTACCATCGAGGCACTAGAGCCAACTGCCCCCATTGTTTCTCAACCTATTCCTCCTTCTCTCGTTCAATAGTTTGTCCCTTTTCCATAGATGACTATGTTGGACACTCTTATCACTAAGCAAGAGCCTTCTTTCCCTTTGCAGCACTTGGCCTCTAGCTCAAAGAATTGCAAAACTACCTTGTGCATGATCGCAAGTTTTGGTGAAAGGATCTGGTAGCTAAGCAGGCCGCTTTATAGAGGAAGGAAGGGGACTTAACCACCCCTATTTCAAGACCTCCTATTGTGTCCTCCTCTCCTGTCCCCTCTGCTTTGGTTCAATCAAATTTAGTTTTGCTTCCAACTCCTACTGCGAGCATAAACACCCCTGACCCTAAAAAGGTGCAGGTGTTTATTGCTCCTTCGGTCAAGCCCCCTCTCTTGATGTCCCTTCTGGACATCCTACCATTCACTAAACCCATGGACATGTCGAATACCTCAATAGTATTCATTGTGGTTTTCTCCTCCTCTATCATGCCTCTCGCCTCATTTGTGGGGAGTTCACATCCTTCAATGGAGTAGAAAGTGGAAGTTGGCCCTTCTAGTAATGGAGGGCGTAAGAGGAGCCCACCTCCAAAGGGTTGTTTTGTGCTAGCTTGCATCGTCTTAGTGACAGAGCAAGTCCTGGCTTCCCCTGAGTTTGTCACTGCTCCCAAGACGCTCAATGAGCCTAGTGGTGAATCTTGAGCACTGTCTCCCCTATCCATTGAGGTACCACATGGCACTATCATAAGGTGCATGTTCAACTATTTCGATGAGGTCTCGACCTTGTCATCGATCTTCATGAAATCA
Source organism: Sequoiadendron giganteum (assembly GCA_007115665.2). Lineage (NCBI taxonomy): Eukaryota > Viridiplantae > Streptophyta > Pinopsida > Cupressales > Cupressaceae > Sequoiadendron > Sequoiadendron giganteum. The sequence goes on along the minus strand of CM021107.1, from coordinate 48,365,820 downwards.
TTTACCATAACTCCACAAGAGCCGAGTGGAGAAGACCTTGCGGGCCCTTCTTCCTTAGCCCTTTTTATGGGAGGGTTGAAAGCTCCTCCCCTTAATATTCCACCACTACAGGCCTATCCACCTTCTCCTTATAATACTCTAGATTGGGAATCGAACAACCTCTTGGTTGATGAGTGTTAGGGGGAGGCCTCTTCTTTACCTTTAGATTAGATATGTGTTTTTTGTGATGTGTTCCCACATGCTTGCGTTATGTTTTCTTGTATGACCCTTGTCAACCTTGCAGGTGCTTGGATATAGGAGTGATTTTATGTCGTAAAACTTCCTCTATTTGTATCACCATTCTTTTGTTATGTGCCTTGATTTTCGGAAAATTGGGGATGATGCAAAGTGTTGGGGGAATTTAGGCTTCCCCTCCATGTTGACCCAATTTTTTATTTTTACTTTTTCTTCTCGTGCATTCTTCGTATGGTCTGGTATAGTAGGAGATTGATGAAAATTCATTTATATACTATTATTATACTTATATATATTTATGAGTTGCTTTGACCTTGAAATATTAAATCAACCATGTGGCTTTTGTCTATTATTTCATGGTTTCTTTTACACTTTTCTTTTCTTTCTCTCTTCTTTTCTTTAGTTGTCCCTCGTATTTGTGACAACGTCATTTCCATGATACTTTGATTTTTAGAAAACACATTTGTTGCCAATGAATATTTTCCCGAAAATATTTGTAAACCTTTTCAAAAAATCACACTCTCAACTTGGACCCCTAATGGAAAATATTTCCTTCATCATGGGTTCAAAAAAAAAGAACTTGAAAACTTTCCTCCAAGGAGAGAGAAACTTTTCCTATAGGATAATCCTCTAACCTCCCCTCATGAGGGGTCATTTTCTTCCTTTCAAATTCCTTGATGAAGTGAACATATTTCAAAAGGATTCCTTGGTGTTGAATTGATTTGCGAAAAAACACTCTGATATTTTCAAACAACACATCCCTTGAGTGGGCCCCTCTTCTTTTGAAGGGTTCTTGAGGGACCCTTTCAAAACCTTTTAACTTGTTGACTATCTGCATGATTGTCTATTTGTTTGTCTCTGTGGATGCTTTTTGTTATCTAGAATGTTTTATCTTCGGATTAACATATTGCTTTGTAGGTGCACCTGTGAAACAACTTTCTCGTCCGACTCTATGGAGTCCCCTTACATTGGGCTTCCTTCATGAGAGAGTACTTTGGGGAATTCCTTCTTGCAGGTCTGCAGGCCTATGAGGCACTTACATCCTGCAAAATTCGTCCATTGTTGGCATGAGGGCCTTTGGTGTACTTTGTGCAACTTCATAGTTTTGTGGAGCTATGGAGTCCTTTTGTTCGAAACTCCTCAAGGGAGAGTACCCATGGAGTCCTTTGTCTTCCCTACACTTTCGAGTTCACCAAATCATAGTCTGCATTCTCCATAGTTTAGGTATACATCTCTATCTCTTTGATTTAATTTATCAAATGCTCATCGATTTTCACGCTCGCTAAAGTGGGGCCAAAATATATAGGAGAAAATTTGCACCCCTTGTGTAAATTCCCCTTTCACATCCCTCACCTTAGAAAATCAAATCCATGGGAAAAATTCCACATCAGCCTTTTAGAATGCATCCACTTGGCATGTGTTTTGTGTGTCGGTGAGAGAATATTTTTTGGGGACAAAAGCACAATTCATGGACATTTGCATGGCTTGTTATCTTCCCTAACAGATTCCCACGTCTGAATTTGGTAGAGGTGTTACACTCCTCATTAGGGATGAATTGTAACATCCTTTTGTTGAGAAATTGACCTAAAAAATAGCTTATTCCTTCTCATCCCACCTTTAAATTCATTCTATTCACTATCACTGTAGGCATTTTTTTTCACAATCACTTCATCTTCTTCCATATTCACTTGATCTCTATTCAATCTTCTACACACTCAATCAATTCCTCTATCCATTCCACTCCAATTTATCACACTTTGGAATGTCTTGAAGCACATTCTTCAATAATTATACCAGCATTCTCTCAGCTTGGGCATTACAGTATCTTGACACTCCATCAACTTCGCATTCCACATGTGAGGCTACCATAGAAGTTGCGAGCTTGGAGTCTTGCGAGACCTCCCTTCACCATGATTGCAATAGTGGTGACTTTTCCAAGTTCGTTGCTTGCATTCTCCCTTCATTGGACTGGAGAGCCTTTCGGTGGAGGTGGTAATGCTTCATTCCTTTCCTTTGTGATTTGATAAATTAGCATTCATCTTTTGTACTATTCATTGCACTTCTTTTATTTATTTTATTGAATATTCTACTTTGTTGCTTTCTGGTTGTCCATGAAGGTGGAAACACCAAAATGGGGGTCTGACTGAGGCAAGCCCCTATACAGCCCCAACAATTTCCCCCTCTGGCTTGTGTGGAGGTGAATGTGTGTGTGGAGCTCGCTGGCGAATTGGCAACATTGTGAGTTAATATTCATCACCCTTGTGTTCATCTACTTAATTCATCATTTCCATACTTATCTCTCATACTTTATTATTCTGTTTATTTCATTAAGATTAGTCAGCTAGGCTATTTAGTCAGTTTTCTGGTATTTTTATTACATCTTGTGTTTACTATTCATACGGATGCCAACGCGCCAGAGAGACACCAGTGTGTTGCGCTGTCATCCGAGAATCACACTATTGTCCTCATACAGAGAGTTATTTGAGGTGCAATATTGACTCCAAAAACCAACTCGTCTAGCCTCAACTGGAATTTTGGGTCTGTAGAGTGACATAAGTACTTCATAGTGCTCTTCATTCTCGACCTTCACCCCAAAATACCCTTTAGAGTGAGGTAAGTTAGGGAAGCTCTTCGCTCCTAGCTCTTCATGACCTAGAGCCTTGAGGTGGTCAGTCCCCCTCTCTTACATATAATAATTTAATTTATTTAGGAGAATGGGGTAGATTAGTGATATAATTAAATAACTTGTGTCATTTAATTAATCAAGATGAATAAAAATTAGATAAATGATGATATAGTGAATTAATTAAATAATTAAAGATTATTTAATTAATAGAGGGAAATAGGGTTTTTGATTTAAATGATGTGAAATGCAAGGATATGAAATGATAATGATGTCAATGATGAAAAAATGTCATTCAAGATGTGTGATATGTGTTAGGTCATTTTTACATGTCTACATTTTCCCCCTCTTTGAGACAAAGTACTGGTTGCTTTATTTCAAAGAATTCAATGTTAAGATAAAGATTTGAAAAAAATTATATGCCCCACTATGCCCTAGTGGTTAGTGGAAAGATAATACAATTTTGGGTTGCCCCCTCGAGAGACTGGGTGAAAAAAACATTTTTTGAGCCAGGCTCATGACAGGGTTCAATTTTAGTGCGGATGCATAGAGGGAAAAAAATTAGGCTTATAAGACCTTTTTTTATAGTTCAAATGTTCCCAGAAGCTCATAATTTTAACCTAGGAGGGTTCCCTAGGTAAAAAATTAGAGTTTGGGGGGGTAAAATATGGAATTAGGATTCAATTCACCTCATTTGCACTCTTAGCCCTTAGTAAATTCTTGTCTCTAGATTTCCTGATTTGGCAATTGCCGATTTGTAATGCCAAGGATTGCAGGTGCCCAACATCGTGCAAAACCAACAATCTATGAGTTCAAGAGGCCTGCTAGCGTCAATATTATGGTATGTGCCTTCTCCTTTCTTATTTTTTTCTTATCAATTTTTTGTAATTAATGCTAGAAAAATAAATAGCAATAGAGGTAGTTTCATGAAATTAAGGCTTTTGCATCGTTCTTACTGCTATTGATGTTTCTTATTGTATCGCTTACTCTTTTCTTGGCCACTTTTATATTTTTTGCTTGCTATTGAAAAATCCATTTGCTTTTGATTTCTACAGTTGCCTAAAATATTCGCTATTGTCTTTCTTTGTATGAAATGGCCATTGTTGTGAATTTTGTGTGCTTTTGAAAAACTTGATCACTTTTGTCATTTGTATTTCTATTGAATTTTCTAACTATTGTTGCCAAAAATAGGGGCGCTATTGCATTTCTTGACCACTTTTTCCAAAGAAGTAACCACTATTGTCAATTTTGAAAGTTTTAGCCAATTTTTTCATAGTATTAGGTTCATTTTGTATTTTCATAGAAAATTCTTATCATGGGTTGAATGTTTGTAGGAGGTTATCAAACCACTTTTTTCTATGGAGCGCCGACCGCAATAGTTGTTTGACCTAATTTTTGGTTTTGAAGAGCTTGAGCAGGATGTCCTAGATGTTGTGGGACTACAACACATATGCTACATGTTGTTGATTCAATGCCATAGGGAGATGATGACAACCCTTGTGGAGAGATGGAACTCCGAGTCGTTATCTTTTCATTTTCCCACTAGTGAGAACCACCATCACCTTAGAGGATGTATGGAGTACTATTCGTATTCCTATTCATGGGGAGTTCATTACCTATAATGTTAGAAAGGGTACCCGTGCCATGCAGAAATTTCTCTGTGTTAAGCATATTTGGGTAGTGGATTTGGAGATAGACTTCTCTCTATTTATTGATAGTGTAGATCATGTATCCTTGGTCCTATGTGGTTTGATCTTGGGGCTCATCATTCCTAATCGAAGAGGTAGTAAGTTCCCTATTGGTTGGGGCATTTGTATCAAGCACATGTTTGAGCACGAAACAAGTTATACATGGGGCCCTTGTCTCCTTGCACATTTATATAGAGATGTGCACAAGGTTTCCTATTAGGGAGGTAATTCTATCTCCTCTAGTGTTACATTATTGTATGTATAGGATTGGGAGCATATCCCAGTGAGTATACCAAACAGTATTATGGATCAGGACCTAGAAGATCCATATTCTTATAGGTATTCTAATTTTTTGTACTACACCTAGCCTAGCCAGCTATCTTATTTTGATCATGTTATTCATGATATGCTCACTTTTGTTTGGAAACCATGGTTAGGTTGTGAGGCCTGGCATGATGATCAAAAGAAGCTTATGTACTTTTGATAGACATAGTGGTTGATAGGTCGTGTGGACTCTTTGCTTGAGCGTTACTTACCAGATTAGGTTCTCCATCATTTTGGAGAGAAACAAACACAGTTTGTAGATGCCTACCATGATTACTACGAGAGGACCACTCAAGAGGTTAGGGTGTGGGGGTAGTAAGCTTCCTCTACATATGTTGTAGCTGATTTTCATTGTCTTGCCCCATTAGGATGGGGATGGCCCGCAGGACTAGCAAACCTAGGCACTACTCATTATTATGATCAATGGTAGACTCATCGGGTTCCTCTCCAGTTTACAGATCATGCTGGTGTTGAGCCAGGAATAGGGAGAGTAGGTGTTACTAGTTGCAAGAGAAAGCAATAGCGATTGAGGATCAGTGTTGAGTAGTTGGGTAGAGAAATACATGATGCACATCAGGATCAGCAAGATGGATGGAAGCTTGATCCAATGTAATAGGATCAACCAGTAGCACAAGGTCCTCCCCTACCTAGGGATGCAGCGGTAGCAACACAAATTTCCTAGTTGACAACAGAGAGGGATATGGAGATTGGATGGAGACAAGCTGCTGAGGCACAAGTTGCAAAATTGACTTCCCAGTGAGATGCTACTAGGTAGGAGAGGGAAGTGTACAAATAGGAGAGAGATGATACTAGGTAGGAGTTGATCACAGAGATGCAACTTAGACTTGCTACAAAGATATCAGTGGCCCCATCCATTCCCATGGCTCAACATCAGGGTGATCGAGAGTAGTTATTACAAAGATGCACATATTATTAGACACTCTATGAGGCCTTCATTCCCAAGGCACAAACATGACCTCATCTTGAAGATTCGAGCACTCAGACTGGTGTGGAGTCAGGTGGTCATTCGGTGAGGTATCCACACTAGTCTCCTATAATGCCACAACATCTCCCCATCTGAGCCAAGAGCAGTAGAGGTCTCCACCTTGGTATGACCAACATGGCTAAGTTTTCCTGATCTTTTATGGTGTATATTATACCAGAGACTTTATGTAGAAATTGTTTTTGTATATATATCCATCGGCCTAGATGACGCCTTGCATATATGTATTTTTTTGTATATGAGATTCTCAATTTTGATGATATATGAGATATACCATATTTCAATCTGGCCTTATTATGTGTTATGAGATGATTATGGATGATGATGTGTACATGCTTATGTTTTGTAGTTTTCTGATGTATGCATTTGATGTGGATGGATGGATGGCTTGTATACCTATGTGATCAATGATGATTTATTATGTATATGATGGATTTTGATATATAATGGATGATGATATCTTACGTATGTGATGGATGATTATATATGATGTGTACTGATGAACTTGTGGATGTGAGATGGATGTGGTACTATTGATATTATGATGCAGGATGGAGTTGTTAGTTAGAAAAAGTGTTTGATGATTTAGATATGGATATAAATTTGATGTTGTTAGTCATTAGTGATTTTTTATTTTACTTTCATGGAGACTTTATATCTTCCAGCAATCCTTATTGATGTAGAAAATAGACACGATGCACCAGGGTACTAATAACCAAAGTGGTGTTGTATCCATAGCATGGACGTTGACTTGGCACACAAAGAATATTCTTGCTTATACTAGACATACGAAAACCCTGTTAGAGTATATGGTTGATTTATGTTAAAACATTTCGGACCACTTACACATAGAGGTATGAAATACCTAACATGCCACTACTACATGAATTGTCTCTAAATAACTTCCATACACAAAACAAAGCAAGTATTCACCATGCTAGTAACACAAAAACTTATAACAAATAGAACAAACATAAATCGATAGTTAATGCCTCCATTCCTTCTTCTCTAAGTCATTATGGAAATCCTTGAGAGATCTTGGGAATGTGGTATTAAGATAAATAAAAAAGATAAGACTATAAGGAGATAAAAAATGTTGCAGTATCACTTGCCATAGCTTTTTTGATGTTTCATGATGAAATACATTGATGATTTCTATTGTAGGAATGCTTTATCCGTTAAGACTCATTGTTAGGATTGTTGATAATGATCTTCAAATAGGTATGGTATTCTATACTTAGGCATTCTTTTAACTTGATAGTGATCTAATCGTTTCAATCTTCACTTTGGAATTTTTGATTTTGATGTTTGTTTGTTTTGTTGATTGTGTTGTCAAAGGGTGAGGGTGGCAATAGTTTATTATAAATGGAACGTTTATTGCGGATAAGTGATGATGAAGATGGGACATTTTTTATTTTATGAGTATATCTGATGTTATTTTTGTTGTTTTTCGGATTTTTAGAAATAGATAGGGGGACCTAAAGGGACTGACCTAGTGCCTTGAGGGTTGATCAGAGATTATCCTTGCCTATGTGATGAACATAGAGACATCATAGTTGACAAGTTATCTTAGCCTACTTCACATGTATCACCCTCCGACGAAATTGGAACTAACACAAATGGAATCATCATTCGACTTTGACCACGTATCAGATCTAGTTCAACCAAGTGATATATCTACTTGCTTAGTTGTTGAAATTCCATATCGTTATCTTACTTTTTAGTGTATTCGTAATGTTGACTAATTTCAAGAGATTTGTTGCACATATCATTGCAAGGCATGTTTATGCAGTTATTGCAGATGAAGACAATGAAGAGGGAACAAACTATTACTTGTGTCATTGTGTTGAGGCGAAAAATAAATTGGAGGCCCCAGTTATAGATGGAGAAAATATCGAATACCTTGCAGGATCATTTGTGGTTACTAGAACATGTCTTAGAAGGTACCCACATTCAAGTGTTAAACATTGGCTATTTCAAGACTTTGAAACGCATCGTAAGATTCTTCATTACTCGAACCTTTTTGTGGCATCCAATGTTAGTTTGACCAAATATGGGGGTAGACCTTTGAACAAGACCTTGTGGAAGGTTCGTGAATCTGACCATGAGGCAATAATTGACATAGTAAAGAGTAGAGCAGGCCCGAATGGTTCATTGCATTAATTTGTAAGTATATGCAGATTGGTTCTTATTAATTTATACTTGTATGCACATTAATTTGTTTGATGCCAATGCTATCATCATCTTTTACTTTGCCTATTTGTAAGTAACCTACTAAAAAGTGATTGGTTTTCCCTTGTAGAAAATGTAGATATATGAGCCATCCAAGAGAATGTTAGCTAGAAAAGCAATGCAACATCCTTATTTTGATCTTGACAAATCTCAATCATGATTTTAAGCCATTAGAAAAGTGTGTGCAAAGATTGGTGACGAAATTTCAAGTTATTAATTTGAAGTTAATCTTTAAACATTCAAAAACCCCTAGAACTTGTTGGGGCAGCAATTATCATGTATCCAAAGCCTCAGATCTGCAATTTGTTTTAGGAGAAACTCACTCCACCATGCCAAACCAAAACCCTTATTTTATGCTAGTATAAAGAGGGTTTATTAAAAGGAATGTTTCCACACCTTACTAGAACATGCCACCACCTCAGACCTTCTTAAAATCACCTACAAAAACTCAAAAGACAAGCACCCAACCTCTACATGCAATATTTTATCAAACCCTAGGGTGAAACCTCATTTTTCATGCCCTTTTCCATCAAAATCTACAAGGGCAACAACACAAACCCCATAAAACTTATTCCCTTTCACTTAGAAACTTCTTGTCTAATCCTATAGGATTGCGTTGGGCCCTTCTACAAAAACCTCTCTCAGTTTTGGCTATCTCATAGTGGTTTTCCCGCGGTGGCGGATTTTCACTTGATGGGAAAGGTGTGAAATGCAAGCAGTGCAAAGTTGCAAAGTGGTGCAAATTTCGTTCTACAACTCATGTGACCAAGCAGACTATTCCAACATATCTATATAGGTATTTTTACATTAGGCATGGTCCTCTTTTACACCCAAACACTCGGAATCGCTCTGAGCTATGTTCAACCAGATTGATCCCTTAAGTGTCCAAAGTGCTAAATGGCTGCAAACTTCAGCATATTGTTACTCGGATACCATGATGATTAGAAACTTCTTGTATGATCCTATAAGATTCTGTTGGGAACCTCTACAAAAAAATCTCTTAGTTTTGGCTATCTCAGAGTGGTTTTCCCATGGCGGCCGATTTTCACTTGATGGAAAAAGTGTCAAATTCAAGCTGTGCAAAGTTGCAAAGTGGTGCAACTTTCGCTCCGCAACTTGTGTGACCAAGTGGACTGTTCCAATGCATCTAAATAGGTATTTTTATACTATACGTGGTCCTCTTTCACACCGATACACGCGAGATCGCTCTGAGTTACGTTCAACCGGATCGATCCCTTAAGGATCCAAAGTGCAAAATGGCTGCAAACTTTAGCATACTATTACTCAGATACTGTGATGATTAGAAACTTCTCATCTAATCCTATAGGATCATACTGGGCCCCTCTACAAAAACCGCTCTCAATTTTGGCTACCTCAGAGTGGTTTTCCCGTGGCAGTGGATTTTCATTTGATGGAAAAAGCATCAAATGCAAGCAGTGCAAAGTTGCAAAGTGGTGCAACTTTCATTCTGCAACTCATGTGTTCAAGTGGACTATTCCAACACATCCAAATAGGTATTTTTATGCTAGGCATGGTCTTCTATCGCACCCAAACATGCGGAATCGCTCTGTGGTATGTTCCACCGGATCGATCCCTTAAGGGTCCAAAGTGCAAAATGGCTGCAAACTTCAACATGCTATTACTCAAATATCGTGATGCTTAGAAACTTATCATCTAATTTTCTAGGATCATATTGAAACCCTCTACAAAAACCTCTCTCGGTTTTGGCTATCTCAGAGTGGTTTTTCCATGGTGACAGATTTTCACTTGATGGAAAAAGTGTCAAATTCAAGTTGTGCAAAGTTGCAAAGTGGTGCAACTTTCTCTTTGCAACTTGTGTGACCAAGGGGACTATTCCAGTGCATTTGAATAGGTATTTCTACACTAGGCATGGTCCTCTTTCACACCCAAACACATGGAATCACTCTGAACTACGTTCCACCAAATCGATCCCTTAAGGGTCCAAAGTGCAAAATAGCTGCAAACTTCAACATGCTATTACTCGAATACCGTGATTCTTAGAAACTTCTCGTCTAATCCTACAAGATTATGTTGGGCCCCTCTACAAAAACTTCTCTCGATTTTGGCTATCTCGGAGTGGATTTCCCATGGCAGAAGATTTTCACTTGATGGAAAAAGTGTCAAATTCAAGTTGTGCAAAGTTGCAAAGTGGTGCAACTTTCCCTCTGCAATTCGTGTGACCAAGCGGACTATTCCAACACATCTGTATAGGTATTTTTACGCTAGGCATGGTCCTCTTTCACACCCAAACACGCGGAATAGCTATGAGCTACGTTCAACCAAATTGTTTCTTTAAGTGTCCAAAGTACTAAATGGCTGCAAACTTCAACATATTGTTACTCGGATGCCGTGATGCTTAGAAACTTCTTGTATGATCCTATAGGATCGTGTTGGGACCCTCTAAAAAAATTCTCTTAGTTTTGGCTATCTCAGAGTGGTTTTCCCGTAGTAGCGGATTTTCACTTGATGGAAAAAGTGTCAAATTCAAGCTGTGTAAAGTTGCAAAGTGGTGCAACTTTCATTCCGCAACTCGTGTGACCAAGCCGACTGTTCCAATGCGTCTGAATAGGTATTTTTATGCTATGCATGGTCCTCTTTCACACCAAAACATGCAGAATCGCTCTGAGGTACGTTCAACCGAATCGATCCCTTAAGGGTCCAAAGTGCAAAATGGCTGCAAAATTTAGCATACTATTACTCGGATACCATGATGCTTAAAAACTTCTCGTCTGATCCTACAGGATCATGTTGGGACCCTTTACAAAACCGCTTTCAATTTTGGCTATCTCAGAGTGGCTTTCTCATGGTGGCGGATTTTCAATTGATGGAAAAAATGTCAAATGCAAGCAATGCAAAGTTGCAAAGTGGTGCAACTTTCGTTCTTCAACTCGTGTGACCAAGTGGACTATTCCAGCATATTCAAATAGGTATTTTTACAGTAGGTATGGTCCTCTTTCACACCCAAACATGCGGAATTACTCTGAGGTACGTTCCACCAGATCTATTCCTTAAGGGTCCAAAGTGCAAAATGGCTACAAACTTCAACATACTATTACTCGGATATCATGATGCTTAGAAACTTCTCGTCTAATCTTATAGGATTATGTTGAGACCCTCTACAAAAACCTCTCTTGGTTTTGGCTATCTCAGAGTGGTTTTCCCATGGCAGCAGATTTTCACTTGATGGAAAAAGTGTCAAATTCAAGCTGTGCAAAGTTGCAAAGTGGTGCAACTTTCGCTTTGCAACTCGTATGACCAAGCGGACTATTCCAGTGCATTCGAATAGGTATTTTTACACTAGGCATGGTCCTCTTTCACACCCAAACACATGGAATCACTCTGAACTACGTTCCACCGAATCGATCCCTTAAGCGTCCATAGTGCAAAATAGCTGCAAACTTCAGCATGCTATTACTTGGATATCGTGATGCTTAGAAACTTCTCATCTAATTCTAAAAGATCACATTGGGCCCCTCTACAAAAACATCTCTCAATTTTGGCTATCTCGAAGTGGTTTTTCCATGGCAGGGGATTTTCACTTGATGGAAAAAGTGTCAAATTCAAGTTGTACAAAATTGCAAAGTGGTGCAAATTTCACTTTGCAACTCATGTGATCAAATGGACTATTCCAATGCATCTGTATAGGTATTTTTACGCTAAGCATGGTCCTCTTTTACACCCAAACACACGGAATAGCTCTGAGCTACATTCAACCAGATTGATCCTTTAAGTGTCCAAAGTACTAAATGGCTGCAAACTTTAGCATTTTGTTACTTGGATACCGTGATGCTTAGAAACTTCTCATTTGATCCTACTAGATCGCGCTAGGCCCCTCTACAAAAGCCTCTCTCGGTTTTGGCTATCTCAGAGTGGTTTACCCGTGGCGGTGGATTTTCACTTGATTGAAAAAGTGTCAAATGCAAGCAGTGCAAAGTTGCAAAGTGGGCCAATTTTTTGTCTACAACTCGTGTGACCAAACAGGTTGTTCCAATGCATCTGAATAGGTATTTTTACACTATACATGGTCCTCTTTCACACCAAAATACGTGGAATCGCTCTGAGGTACGTTCAACCGAATCGATCCCTTAAGGGTCCAAAGTGCAAAATGGCTGCAAACTTTAGCATACTATTACTCGGATATCGTGATGCTTAGAAACTTCTCATCTGATCCTATAGGATCATGTTGGGACCCTCTACAAAAACCACTCTCGATTTTGGCTATCTCAGAGTGGCTTTCCCGTGGCGATGGATTTTCAATTGATGGAAAAAGCGTCAAATGCAAGTAGTGCAAAGTTGCAAAGTGGTGCAACTTTCGTTCTTCAACTTGTTTGACCAAGTGGACTATTCCAACACATCCAAATAGGTATTTTTACGCTAGGTATGGTCCTCTTTCACACCCAAACACGTGGAATCGCTCTGAGGTACGTTCCACCAGTTCGATTCCTTAAGGGTCTAAAGTGCAAAATGGCTGCAAACTTCAGCATGCTATTACTCGGATATCATGATTCTTAGAAACTTCTTGTCTGATCTTACAGGATTGCGTTGGGCCCCTCTAGAAAAACTTCTCTTGGTTTTGGCTATCTCAGAGTGGTTTTCTCATGGTAACAGATTTTCACTTGATGGAAAAAGTGTCAAATTCAAGTTGTGCAAAGTTGCAAAGTGGTACAACTTTCGCTTTGCAACTTGTGCGACCAAACGGACTATTCTAGCACATCCGAATAGGTATTTTTATACTAGACATGGTCCTCTTTCGCACCCAAACACATGGAATCTTTCTAAACTACATTCCACCGAATCGATCCCTTAAGGGTCCAAAGTGCAAAATAACTGCAAACTTCAGCATGCTATTACTCGGATATCATGATGCTTAGAACCTTCTCATCTAATTCTACAAGATCAAGTTGGGTCCCTCTACAAAAACCTCTCTCGATTTTGGCTATCTCGGAGTCGTTTTCCCATGGCAGGGGATTTTCACTTGATGGAAAAAGTGTCAAATTCAAGTTGTACAAAGTTGCAAAGTGGTGCAAATTTTGCTTTGCAACTCGTGTGACCAAGCGGACTATTCCAATGCATCTGTATAGGTATTTTTACACTAGGCATGGTCCTCTTTCACACCCAAGCACACGGAATAGCTTTGAGCTACATTCAACCAGATTGATCCTTTAAGTGTCCAAAGTACTAAATGGCTGCAAACTTCAACGTATTGTTACTCAGATACTGTGATGCTTAGAAACTTCTTGGTTGATCCTACAGGATCGTGTTGGGCCCCTCTACAAAATCCTCTTTCAGTTTTGGCTATCTCGGAGTGGTCTATCCATGGCAGTGGATTTTCACTTGATGGAAAAAGTGTCAAATGTAAGCAGTGCAAAGTTGCAAAGTGATGCAACTTTCGTTCTACAACTCGTGTGATCAAACGGATTGTTCCAACGCGTCCAAATAGGTATTTTTACGCTATGCATGGTCCTCTTTCACACCCAAACACGTTGAATCGCTCCAAGCAATGTTCAACCAGATCGATCCCTTAAGGGTCCAAAGTGCAAAAGGGAAGCAAACTTTGACGGGCTATTACTTGGAAACCGTGATGCTTACGAACTCTCCGTCTGAGCCTATAGGATCGAATTGGACCCCTCTACAGTAACCTCTCTTATTTATTTATTTATCTTAAATTCATTTTTCTGTGTTGTCCAGTTTTCACTTGATGGAAAAAGTGTCAAATTGAAGCAGTGTAAAGTTGCAAAGTGGTGCAACTTTTGTTTTGCAATTCGTGTGACCAAAGTAAATGCTCCAACATGTCCTGATAGGTAGGTTTACGCTAGGCATGGTCCTCTTTCATACCAAAACACGCTGAATTGATCTGAGTTGTGTTCAACCGACTTGATCCCTTATGATGACATGCAAAACAATGGAAAATAGAAACATACAAATGATGGTTGAGAAGTCTGAGTATTCCACACAAAAAGCGTATGATCAATGTTGCCCAATTGGTGCAAGAGCACCTACACATCACCCTCAATCTTTGATTATCTGATGTTGAGTAGGTTGGTCAATAGGTTGTTGTGGGTATTTTCAGCATGCTTTATCTAGAATAAGGTCAATTAAGATCATTAGGTATGTTTTAGGGTGAGTTTTGGGTCTAGTGATAAAAAATGTGAAAATTTCAATCTTGCAGTAGAAGCTATCTTTGTAGCCTTTGAAGGAAAATTTGTGAATTTTTATATGACTATGCAAGAATGGAGTTTTTTTGATGTACTAAGGCTATTTCTAAGCCATTTGTGTGGGTTTAGAGGTCATTAGTTGTAGTCATTATGTTGGAGGAGTCTAAAGTTGCAAATTTGTAAGTTGCTTAAAGCAACAAATTTGAAATGCAATGGTTACTTGTTTTGAAAGTTGGTTTTTAGTTAGTTGAGAGTGTCGATCAGTTAGAGAAGGGTGTAAAAAACTATGTAAAGCCTTGAGAGGCTCGAATGGAGGTTGTTGAACTTTTGGATAAGATCTAATAAGAATTATTCACACTGTTCTCTATTTTCTAATTTTTCATACAAATTTGTTGATTTTGTACTTGGTATGGCCTTTAGCTTTCTTGTATGGTCCCAAGCCTGACATGGATTGAAAGAGGGCTAATTTTTCTTTCTTTTGGCGATGGTTTGGTGCAAAACCATAAAGGAATAGGAGAGTTCTTATCATTTTTCTGCAAGTTGTCTGAAACCCTCAAAAACTAGGGTTTTGAGTGAAATTCCCTCATATCTTCCATCTCCACCATGTGCTAAGGCTAGATCTGGGTGGAATGGAAGAGTACCATATATATTTTGATTCCATGTTGGTTTCATACAATGGATAGAAGGTGGGGGAGATATCTTTGGCATTCTAGGCCTGATTTTGTGTAAAATCTGATTTTTGATTGTTTTCGTAAGTGTTTTGTGACAAGGGTTCTTGGGAGCATTTGATATGTGTTGGACAAGGTTGTAAGAACCTGTTTGTGGCTAACGGGTGTTGGGGTGAGCCAAGGTACTTGATTCCTTGCGTAGAGTAGACTAATTAGGCCTACCTTGTAGCATTTTGTTTTGGTATGTCATGGCTTTGTCTTTTGTTTTCAAGACATGGGCCTTTGAGGACTTGTGGGAATTGGTATAAGATGCCTAGAACCAGTGTCCTTGGTCTGGTTAATTCCTTTTGATTGGTTCTTGTGTTGGTTGTCCTAGTTGGTTAGGTTGTAAGGAATAAGAGGCCTACTTTGGAAGAGATAGGTCAGAGGTGGTTCCCAAGCATAAGGTGAGTTGTGTTGAGTTGGGTTGGTCATGTTGGGAGGTTTCCAAGTCTACTCCAAGTTTTGGTCATGTCTGGTTTGATAGATTCCATGGTTGGGTAGTGGAGTTACCTTGTTGAGTCAAGTGAATGTTGGAGTCTTAGTAAGCATATTTGAGAGAAGTTGTGCCAAATCACAACTTGGTTGAGACACTATGCATCTTTCAATTGGAAGAGTGATTGAGAGCATGTTTCTTTGTTAAATAGACCTATTCGGGGGTCTAGGACAATGTTGAGTCCATTTCTTATTTGTATTATAGATTATAACTTGTTTTCTCTTGAGTCCATTTCGTATACAAGGAATAATATTGCAAAAAGTTGACATATAAATCTTTTGACGTGTTTATATGGTGACGCATCAAGAACATATTGGAATCTTTTTATGAATCATTTCATGGAATACCAATTGAAAATGTGTTTTTTTTCTTTTAGATAAAGTTGTTTAGCATCAATCAATTAATATTCAAGACAAACCATGAAGGACAACAATGATCAATGCTAGGGCTAGCCAATTAATAATTATACACATGAATAAGTCAACCATGTACATGTGAATAAGGGAAGCACAAGTACTCAAAAACACGTAAGCCTCAAAAAGTATGCACATGATACATAGTATACACAAATTAACACAAAGTATATGCATGAATACAAGGTATATGCATGAAAACATGTAAGCCAAAAAGTATACATTGGAACACATGTAAGTCACCAAGTATACACGGAAGTTGTAAAGTATACACTTGAATACACGTAACTCATATCTATTAAATCAATTTAGAATGCAAATATGGACACCATCGATAAAAGATATTTGTATTAACCAAATAGCCATGTAGGCATACATCAATATATGTCGATATAAGTATGAAATATATGTACAAAATAGCCATATAGGCTTACGAGAATGCCATATAGGCATACAATGTCAAATATGTCCAATAAAAAATATGTACAAAACTGCCATGTAGGCATACAAAAAAGGGCTCAAAAGTTATTGCTCTCCATGCTCTGGAAATAAATTATTTCCCTTTCTTTTTTTATCAGATGGTGATAGGTTTGTCACTCATTTTTGTTGCACTTGAGGAGTGCTCCTGCTCCTCCTCCTAGGGTCTAGTTCATGGTGAAGTTTTAACTGTTACAATAAGAAGTAAAGAAATGAATATATAGAAATTACATTATAAAAAATGATATATTTGACAAAATAATCACTTACCGCCATCTCATGATCTCTCTCCATGATGGAAATATTCTCACACCCATGCTCAAGCGTGCTCAAGCCCTGTATAAACCATACAAATAGAAATCAAACTATGTGAATCAATAATGGTTTGATTTTTCACTAACTAACATCTATAACAAAGAATGTAAATTGAAATTTACTAATTTTCTTCATACCTCCCTTGTTAGAGCCATCGAGGATTTTATATCAGATGACACACCAATCTCCATTGCCCTCATCACATTCGAAGGTGTTTCATCTTGCAACATCTAAAAATAAAACAACAAATTATATAATGTAATCAACGATGTGCATATAAACTACACAAATATATTAAGTACAATTCATTAGTTAAACTATTTATTCTATTACCTTTGTGTAGGTTTGAGTAAATCCGCTGCCACTGGGAAGTTTTCCCTCAAATCCTCCAATATTAGCCTGTTCAACATCCAAAATCGCATATTAAAATATCATTCGTAAAACAATGCTATTAACATGTAATAAATTTATAATTGTTTACTAGTTGCATACCCCAGCGATAGTTGTACTACAAAAATAAGTAGGCGGGGCCCGATGTATCCAGTCTCAACACTATGACCCTACAATTTTATTAAAATCATAAAACATTTTTAGTTAATCTTTCATTTCAAAATCAAAATTTAATAAATTACATTCAATGAACATGCTAACTTTTACCTGACTATCAATGTCATATGCCTCATGCAATATGTCAGCTACCCTCTCCATCTCCATAGTTGCAAACGGATCTTGTGTAGCAACCTCCTGAGTGTCAGTGGGGTCATATGAACAAGTCGCCCTGCAAGATTGACACACATGGGTTCGAAGGCCACCACTCAAAGACTCCCTTGGATGGCGTTGTAGAATAGGGATAGTATGATGGGTGACAGTCTGGGTCAAAGTGTTGATTGCCTACAATGTCTCTATTTCATCACTTTCCTTTGCGATGAAAGGCATAACAACGTGCTCATGAGGTGGCCTAGTGAGAGCTCGTCTACCTTGTCATGTAGGATCCGGTTGTGCACCGGGTCTATCCTGAGCGGACCCCCCACCTCTCCCCTGAAAATCCCTCATATCAAAATAATTTGGGATTTTGTTCAATATGAACTCACTGTATAGTTTCCTAAGGAAATACTGCAGGACTTCGCAATTGTTGCATGGTGGGTAATCAAAGACCATGTACCACCTATCATAAAACTGGTCCCTAATCTGTTGGTGGTGGCACCAATGAATAGGAAACCTCTTTGCATTGAGGGTAAGATTTTGATTTGTGCATGGGTCAGTGAATAGTGAGCACAAATCACCTTTTGTATTTTTTAAATCCTTTACATCTTTATATATGCATAATAATCCCTAGCCGACTGCCTCCTATCTTGCCATCCAGTTATTTGTTTGCTAATTGAATCTACATTTTTTAGCATATCTTTTAATGAATTTCCTAGGGTCATTCTTTCTATGATTGAACTATTTGGATCACTCAACCTACTGATTAAATCCTCAATTTTCTTTTCGTTGTTCTCAATTTCACTCATTAAATTTTGTTCAGTGTCAGGAGGGGGTTGAGTGATTGGTGGAGGAGGTTGTTGTTGTGGTTGATTTTGATCTTGAGGATTTGGTTGCTCTTCCTGTTGAGGATCTTGAGGGTTTGCAGATTGCTTTGCATCTCCTAAAAATTCAAACAAATATATATCAAATTCAACCTAAAACTAACTAATTCAAAACAAAAAGCAAACAATCCTTACCTCTCACACCTCCTTGTCATCCTGGTGCCATCGTTGCGAAGAAATAGTAATTGTTGGTGAAGAATTTTGTTGAATGGCCCCTCCTAGAATGTGAACACGAAAAATGGGGGTTTTGGCTACGGGAGAAGAAAAAACAATCGAAATGAAAATTGACAGCATTTCACTCTTTTTTTGCTTTTAACAAGCAATAATGCACCTGCCCACTATAAATTTGACACCTATATATTTTCGTTGGGATTTTTGAGATCTAAATTTGACCATTATGTGTATTACAAATCTAATAATGGTCATATTCTCATAATTATTTTATATGTAGATGATATGTTGTTTATTAGAAATTTGGTAAATGATTTCAGATTTGAAGTCTCAGTTATTAGCATAGTTTGAAATGAAGGATTTAGGTGTAGCTAGGTATATTTTGGGGATGGAGATCAAAAGAGATAGAGCTAACAAAAAGATTTGGTTAAGACAAAATAAATATGTGAACTCAGTGTTAGAGAGATTTAGCATGACAACTTGTAAATAGTTAGTTGTTCTTATAATGTAGGGGGTGAAGTTGTTTTTGGAAGATTGTCTAAAATATCCTACTGAGATGGAAGACATGACCATAGTACCATATGTGAGTGTTGTTGGTAGTCTTATGTATGTTGTGGTCTTTATAAGGTCGAACATATCCTAAGCAGTGGGAGTTCTTTGTCATTTTATGGATAATCTTGGATAGATAAATTGGGATGCAATGAAGGGAGTGTTCAAGTACTTGTGAGGTACTTCTAGGGTGAAGCCACAATAGTGGTTTACAATTTGAGTGAGGAAGGAAAACTTCCAAAAAACTCACCTATGCAAAAAAAAATTATTTTGAGGGGTTTGGGCGAACTCAAGGTTCGAATGAATCCCTTCACATGTGGAACCTGCATTTCGAAAATTGAGGAAAGGGGGTTCACTCAAACCTTGGTTTTCGAGCAAACCCCCCTTTTCTCGCCTTCCCACCCTCTGACACAAAAAGACTCCATATTTTTTCACTTCTAAGCTCAGTTTTTGAACATGAAAATGGCAGAATCTTCACAAACCCAACTGGAATCAAGTAGTCCTCGAAATGAGCTATCCAACGAATATAATTTTGATATGTTTTGGTTTTATTATGTATTTGTTTTTTTAGTTTTATTAAACATAGGTTTTTCACCGAAAATGAAGGTCTTTGTTCTACACATGTGGAAAAATAGCAGATTATAAAAAAAAAAATTGAAAAATATGAATGCACCAGATATTGAAGTCCTTGATCCAACAAAAAAAAATTTGAATTTCGATATATACAAAAAAATTTACACATTATACAATCGTGTTATGTCTGAATTTAATTGGTTTGACTTTGAAACTTGATTAAAAAAAAAATATTCAGTAAAAAACTATCTAACCAAGTGGAAGCACTAGATATCGGAGTTACAAATCTAAATTCAAAAGAATTATAATTTTATCCTTCATGGAAAAAAAATTATGCATTATACGGTGTGCGTCACTTTTTTAAAATGTTGTTTTATGAAAAAAACCAGTTTTTATTGGAGATGGAAAAAGAAGTGCAATCTGATTCCAAAAATTTTGAAAACAATATTTTGGAATCTACAGACAAAATGTGACGAGACTATAGTTTGCATCATCTCCAAATTCCTCATGATTTAGCCGCTATAGGTGCCTGAATGTGAAGATTTAGTTAAAAATAATAATTTCAGTGTCCAGTTTGGCCAAAAATTGTAAACCACTATTGTTGGATCACCCTCCAAGTATTCCCTATGTTTTCATAATTGTCCTACTGAACCTCGACAATTAGTGAGTATTCATGGATATGTGGATTTACACTTGGTAAATGACATTGGCAATAGAAGATCCGCTAGTGGCTATGTGTTCACAACGTTTAGTGGTGTTATCATTTGGATGAATAGGTGATAAGTTTTAGTCTCTTTGTTCACTATAGAAGTGGAGTATGTGAAAGCTACTCATGCTTGTAAGGAAGCCATTTTTCTTAAGAGATTGTGCTCTTATATTGTTTTTGATGTAGGATAAATTATTATTTGTTGTGATAGTCAGAGTACCATTTTCTTAGCAAAGAATCCTACTTTCCATGCCAAAACAAAGAACATTGATGTTTAATTTCATTTTGTTTGTGATATGGTGGAAGATGGGAAGGTGAATTTGGAGAAGGTTGACACTTTGGTGAATGTTGTAGATGCATTGTTGAAACCAATGAGCACAAAGAAGTTCAAGTGGTGTTCTATTTCTATGGGCCTTGAGACCCTAAGCAATTAATTATAGATGACTCTTGACAAGTCTTCGACAAGTGGGAGAATGATGAGATTAAGTTGTCTCAACTTTTGAGTCCTAGCATTAATTTAATTTATTGATTATTTAGTGAATTATTTATTTTAAGTAATGTTTATTGCTAGGACCTACTAGTGAGGTGGCATCCTGCATGGAAGGTGACATCCTATTTGGTGTCTCAACCAATTTTTTTGTCACTTTGTCGGACCTATCGATGAGGTGGCATCCTACATGGAGGTGACATGTGTAATTTGTAAGTTCAAATTTGGAGGTAGGCATCCCACTTTGGAGGACCTAAATTTGTGGCTAACTTGGTGGATTTTATCATGTTTTTATGTCAAGTTTATGATAAACTTTAACAAGTTGCTATGACAATTGTAGGTCATGTATGGTTGTTTCCAATTCACACTATGATAGGTAGGTTGTACATGTAAGGGGGAACCTATGTTTACATTTAGTAGTTCCATGTGTGAAGACACCTTGCATGTTGAGTGGTAACTAATTGTGAGGAGACAAGTGTTAGAATTAGAAAAAAACATAAATTATGGGTCTTGACTATGATAACATGCCATAATGGACTCATGTACATGCCTAGGCATGGGTTTGGGTTCTGGAAACTTTTGATACCCACTCTTCATGTTGGAGTTGTGTATATGTAATGTCTTAGTGCATTTGTAGTATGACATATTAAATATTTCTTGAGATGTCGTTATGCTACCGAAATTGCTCCAAATTCTTATTGTAGTGTGAGAATGCTTGAAGGGCATTACTCTAACACTGTATTGTAATCTTTGTTGTTGAATAATGCATATTGGGTTGTGTTTTTGGAGTGTGGGATTTGTTCCTGTAAGGGTTTTCTCATGTAAATCATCATGTTATTGTTTGCATGTTTATATGTTCTTTGTATTTTGAATGTGCATTTGTTTGTAGCTATAATTGATTAAAGGTATTTAAGAAATTTTTACAACTACTCTCCTACTTGGATTGGTGTAGGAAGCATCTTCCACACACTTGGCTTCCTTTCACTATAGAATCCCTACATTAGAATGCCCTCAAGAACTAAAAGGTTTTCATCCTTTAATCTGACAACCAATGGGTTTCTATCCACAAAAGAAACTTGAACACAAAGTGCTCTAGAAGATAAATTGGCATAAGATGAATAATGCAAATGAATTTTTTGCAAGTTTTCTATGTTGCAAGCCAAACTTGGGCTCCCAAAATTCCACACCCCATTTTTGGAGTAAAAATTAATTGAAAATAATATCCCAAGACCACTCCATAACTATTAATCAAAAATAGTGAATGACAATTGTCAAAGAAAATGTTCCATTTGATTTCAAAATAAATGTCAGATGCTCCTAGAGATTTCCAACACCCCCACTTGCTGATAATATTAAATTTAATATTTAATTACCCCATAAAATATGAAATATTAGGACTAAGTTAAATATTCATTTCATCTATGATTTTCTATTAATCCATGAAAAAATAAAATGGATTAATAATCAATCTGAACTTACTATTTTTAGAAAGGGGACATAACGATTGTGGATTATGAATGCTTTCATTTCTCAATTCAATTTGATAAACTCATGATATTTCGTATATTTATCAAAATTAATCAAATTTTAAATTTACCTTTCAGAAAGGATAAGATTGAATCTGTGATTATAAAGTTGCCCTTACAACCACATGAACAACTTTGAGTGAATAAATGATTAGATGTAGATGGGTAACAACCCTCTCAAAATGGATGTTTTATATATATACATCTAGATATACTCACTTTGTCTAATAGAGAGTTCGTGCAGTTTCTTTTATATGTCATATTGACTAGGTGAAAGGTGAATGATTTCACTTTTAATAATAGAGTGTCCTTTCGTATCATTGTGACAAGTGGAGGAGCAATCATAGACGATGTGGGTGAGAACATGGTAAATAACAAGGTGAAAATTTTAAATATTTATTTGATGGTGTGCATATTTCCAATTAAAAAGCATAACAAACATTTAGAATTTTATAAAAATGCCATACACAAATAACAAAAAATACAAGTCCAATTAATATTAAAAAACCATAATTTACTAATAAATTGGCCTGGTCAAAGTGAAACATGATACCCTAGCAAACCATGGGAATTTGATATACAAGAAGCGGTTTTCTCTCCTTAATTTACTCATAGATTACAGCCGTTTCATTCAACATTGACTAAAAGAAGGGTTGTTGAATCTGCCTTAAAGATTTGAGTTACTTCAAATTGTTTTGAGGAAACCTGGAACTAATCCCCATATTTCAAACTAGTTTTTTTGGATTTCTTTGATCATCTCTGTGATATAGGGAAATCCACACCGAAAATTCTGGGAATTTCTAGCCTAACAGTAAATATTGAGCTGGTTTTTATATTAAACAAAATTTATATGATGGATCATGGAATATGATCTGAAATGTTGATATAAAAAATTTATACAATTTCAATGTAAAAATAACTAATACTTGATAATCATTAACTGTAAAAACTTTCTATGAACTGCGAAATTTTTATGCAGATCAGCCAATGGAGGCTTGAGGGTTGAAATTGAAGGAACAAATTGCTGTACATTCAGTAACATTTAAACTCAGACATTAATTCATTCTGCAATACGTGTGGGACACCAGACAGTCTACCACAAGTTTGAAGGACATTCTCTGCAAAGTCTGGATGTATTGAAACATGTTCCTGCTAATCTTACTGTTATCATTAAAAATCTTTCTGTTATTATGAAGTTCAGAGCCGATATCCATCATATTAGAATGATATGATTTAATAGCTGGCATTAGTTAGGTAGGTAGTTACCCATTATTGGTCACGAGTTGAGATCACACCAGCCATTCTCGAAACAACGTATTACTATAAAAGGAATTAGGTATGAATACAGCTTCCTTACCTGTTAGACAGATTTGCTATTATTAATTTTCTTTGAGCGTACAGGCAAGGAGGACGAAGACGGTGAAACTCTGAAACATTTGTTACACGCAAAGTCAGTAACACTTGTAACACACGCTTCCTACATCTGTTGTTCATTTAATTTCTCACTTTTTTTGAGGTTTGATTTCGTACTGCAAAACGAAAGAAACGGAATCCATTTATTTATAATACGGAGTTCCTTTAATTGAATTGTTACTGCAAAACATAAAATTCTGAACATTCCATGAAATTCACAAGAAAGAACTCCGAGAGGGTTTTATCAATTGGTAACAACGATGTATCCTATATTTTCCAGCGCCAAAAAACCAGGCATTTGAGAATACTTAAATTCCTGTTGGCAGTTCTTTTCACAAATTGACAAATATTTTCTGAACATTGGGTGCTCACAGCCGATTGTTAAAAAATGGTATAAAACAACTAGACAAGCCATTTACAGTCAAAACTTTGATGAGGAGCATCATTCATTTACACGTCGCTGGATATAATTCCCACCTGAATGCCTCAAAAAGGCGTTATATGCGTCATTTTGCTGTCGTAGCTGTAATTACGACAAGCCTCCTTGGATTTCTCTTTGAAAATCTTGAGCAGATCGCCGGCCATCTGTCTCACGGCCGGCGAGCAATCGCTCTGCATTAACAGTAAAATTTTCGTCAGCCCGCCGGATTGCATAACGGCATTGCGGGCTCTCCGATCGGCCGACAGGCAGCAGACGCCCCAAAGAATTATAACACTGTGTTCCGTAGCGGCAACGGAAATCTTGAGCATTTTCTGCATAATTGTCTGCAAGCACAGCGGCTGGTCACAGATCGCAGTCCTGCCCTCTGCACAGGCCGACATAAACTCCAGGACACCGAGTATTTTCTCCGCGATTTTCCCGTCTGCTCCGCGGAGGAGCTTCGTCATATGACCGACGGCTCCAAGCCGGACAAAATTGAGCCTGTTGCGCTTCGGAACGCAAAGGCCGTGAAGGCAGCGCAGCGCCGCTTCCGTTACTTTCGCGTCCGCTTCAGAGATCCTCAGCAGCGACATCAACAGCCCGTCGTGTGATGCGATTTGACTTTTCATGTCTGCGTCAGTTGACAGACTCTCGAGCAGTTTTGCTGCCTCGGTCTTGGCCTCCGAGGTTCCGTCTACAAAAATCTCTGCAATCGCACTCAGCGTCTCGGGGCTCGCGAGGAGTCGAACCGTAGTCTCGTTGTGCGGAATCAGCAACAAGATTTTAACGGCCAGGGACCGAATTTCCCTCATCTTTGTGCTAATTTCACCGGATTTTCCACGGCTCGACAGAATTTGCGCCAGAATTGAGACCGCCCCGGCCTTGACGAGACGTTCTCGGTTCTTATCCGATTCCCCAGCGTATTTGAGCAAATCATTGAGAATTTCGCAGTCCACGGCCCCCTTTCTAATGTCCTGTAAAATGTCCTTGGCCTGCCTGGGGCCGATTCGGGGGTCGCTAACATTTTTCGAAATTGCTGTACAAGAATTCATGGAGATCTGGTTGGAGACAGACCATACCTGAATGAGCCGCCGCAGCGTATAATTAGGGATAATCTCTTTGCTCTCCAAGACCTGCATGGTCGCGGGGCACGTATTATGCCCTTCGTCCAGCCATTTCTGGATGCTGCACCTATCGTATGTGACGCCGGTGCTGAGACTCACAGGGGACTTCATAATGTCCAGAGAAATCGGGCACTTAAAGAACGACGGAACAGTGATATACAGATCCTGCCGTTGCTTCACCATTGTAGGTAATTGAGATCTCTCCGCTGCTACTGCTGCGGATTTGAACCCCCGACCGCCTAGTTTATGACCACAACACAATCAACGGACGCCCCAGGCTAAAGAGTCCTAGATGATTATGTCCATTTTCTCCTTTTTCTGTAGATTTTTTTATGATTTCGTGGATTTGAAGGATGCAGAGGGCAGTCAAAGGCGCAATAAATGAGATTCAAACGAAAAGAGTCGGTCAAAGCTCCATCTGTGTGATAATGATCTTTTTCTACTTTTATATGCGCTTTGACAGGGTAAAGGCCACAAAATAGGGGCGCAATAAAGAAAGATTGTGAGTGGGTCCTACAAGCTTTTTTTCTGTGAGTGGCATCGGCAAGAGTGTAAATCAAAGGACGTAACAGGCCGGCAGCGAGGGCCGTCCGCCTTTACTTTGTGCCGTTGATGCCGTGCATCATCATATCTCCTGCCGTCCGATTATTCAACGCTCTCTTCAAACCCTAAATCAAAGGATCGCCTTTTCGCATAAACAAACGTTGAAACCTGACGTGACATTCAATTCCATCTTTCACACGTAATACCCACCTAATTTTAGACCAATTCCTTGTTTGACCAATTTCCCCACCTAAACTTTCTGTTTTTTATTGGGAACATTTTTGTTTCTTCATGCCTCCCCATTGCATCAATTTCTTGCTAACTAGCTCTTAAAGTCTCATAAATAAACAAATAAATAAAACTCTTAAAGTCTTGCAAATTATAGTAGCATGAAATAATATGTTTTTATAATTTTGTAATATTTGTGAATACTTTTTAATCTATATATTTGTAACTATTTAATTTGATAGTTAATTTTTATATAAAATTATACGTTTTATTTGATAAAATTATATTTATTTTTTATGTTTTTTCTTGTTCTTTCATATGATCATTTGGTCTTTTTAATCATTTATAGGTTATTTTTAGCAATTATTCATAAATGATGGTAGAACGTGGGGAATAAGGTGAACGCTTATATTATGAAAAGCAATATCTTGGAACGTTATTAAATATCGTATATATATGGCAGCCAAATGTTATGTGGAAAGACATATGAAGAGTTGTTTTTATGATACATTGGATTCTTTGTCTATTATAACTACTAAGGAAGATAGATTTACATGTTGTTTATGTGTTTTTTAAGAATCTAATATGTGTGCTTCAATGGTGGAAGAAGAGATTGGTGTTTGTAGAGTAGGATAGGAGCATTGGAAAGATCATAAATCCTTAACCTTTTTATTTATTTCATTCCATGAGTGGCAATTGCATTACAAGATTTGTGCAAGGTTTTGTGGAATATTAAGAGGCTAAAATCAAGCATTGCTTCATTAAACATATGTGCACCTATTAGGAAATTCAACTTGTGCTTAGAGGAGGATGTAGCTAAAATATAATAAAGTTGAATACTCTTTATTTCAATTTTCCTTTTTCTTTAGAGAATAAAAAAACACAATGTAATTTATAGTTAATAGATAAACAAAATGTTTTGGTCTATCTAAATGCATTTGCTAAGTTCATTCCCTAGATGAAATATTATGTTTTTGCTAATCTACTAAGAAAAATTGGAATAATTGGGGGCATAATACTATATTCTAGAAAATGAAGACAAAAGCAATAAATTGAAAATGGAATATAGAGAAGATCTCAAAAGTCACTTGCAACAAAGATGCATATATAATTCATAGATAATAGTGCGATTGCAGTAGCATATAGGTGCATAGTGGTCATCCATACACAAAATCACATAGTATAGATAACAAATAGAAAGAAAAAAAATTCCAACGATAGCAAGACATGCACATAAGAGCATTAGAAGATGACAATATAATTACTAAACAATAACTTTAATAATATATATGTTGCACCAAATAGAAATTATTTACCTCAAGTTGAATAACATAAGTAAGATAAAAGAGAGATAGGAATATGAAGCTTCCATGTGATAGAATTGCCAATAGTACAAGTGTAGCTAAGTAAAAAAAAATGAGGTAATGACTAGGGAGTTTGTCAACTAGTCATTAACCTTGATTTGGTCTTTTGACCTCTGTAAGAAGTTCAATAGAAATACAAATCAAAGTTGGATAACATGTTTGTGTTCTTAATCATAAGTGTATCTAGAATTTGAGAATGAGATTAATGCTTATAAAATGAAAAATTAACAACTTAAGTTTGTAGAGGTGCTAAATGTCGTATGTACATATAGAGAAGAAAAAGGAGAATGGAGAATATAAGAGTTCCAACAATAGGCCTTATAGATTCTAAAGAAAAATGAACAAGGAGATAAGAACTGGTTTTTTAAGAAGATGAAAGGTGCAATGATAGCCTTGTAAAAACCCAAATAAAATAGAAGATAAGACCCATATATTATAAGAAACTAATAAAGTATTGCAACCCATGCATTCTTAACATTCACCAAAACCCATGATTGTATGGAGGATGAAGTCGGTCTCTAGAAACAACTATCAAATAGTGGTCTAAGAAATATAACGATGGTTAGTGTGTTTAATGTGATACCTTAAATGTAAAAGAATAGAAGGATAAATTATCCTATTGTTATTATAATTATTGTGATACCATTTAGAATATTTCCTAAAACCTCTTAGCTTAGAAATTTTGTCACAAATTGTAAGAGATATTCATATATGCAACACCTCTTGATCCCTTTAAACTAGAATAAATAGGTCTATGGGCTCAATTTTATAATGAAATGGTGAAATTGGACAATAGAAACCATGATGAAACTCTCACAAACCTATAAAACAAAAGGCCAATTAAGAGACCAATCATAATGATAACCCCCCAAATTACTCTTGATCAAGAAGTTCCTCAATACAAATGATTTGCACTTTATATTTTAGTGCATGTAAATTACCACTTATAAAAGTTATAAAAGTGGATTTGATCTTAATGCTTTATAGATTTCAAAATGAGGCTACTTAGATAACTCTACTTAGGTCAATAATATAGTCTATTTTTTTAGGAGATAAGATCAATAGTCCATAGTGTGAGAAGTCCATGAAAAAAGCTAGTTCTAAGACATTAGTATTTTATCCCTTTAATACTCATAATTATTAAAATTGAGATTGATATAGGAGTTGACTTCTATGGCATAACAACTAGGGTTGAGTTAGGAATTATGAGGGCATGACTTTATAGGGTAACAAATTTAAATGCATGTAGTACATCCTACTCTAATTCAGGTATATATTGAATATTAAAGTATACTACTCACCTTGGAGATAAGCTTGTTGATGACTTGTAATAATGACAAGAGTCACGAGATTTTCTAGAACTAATAGATCTAGAGTAGAGTTAAAATCAACTAATAGTACCAGTGTGAAGTCCTAAAAACACCATGCATTTTTTAAAATGGCATTTGAAAGGAGCATATACAAAATTAAGAAGAGCCTCAAAAGCTCCTAAAATTGGAATTATGCAATAACACCTATGAAAAATTATAATTTTATGGAAAAACCATGCATCAAAATAAAAAATAACTTACACCTAGATATGAAGTACATATAAATATCCAATCTATAAAAAGGAATGCTCAAAAAAGCTCATATGCTTGAGTATGAAGTATTTAAAGTTAGACATCTTGAAATCAAAAGCACAATGGTGAAGGGGTTGAGTAGAGGAGGTTGATCTAATGATATCAACTAATTTAGGTAAGTGTATGCTTCTAAATGGTGGAATATTCTAAAATTACTATTATTTAAAGGAAATTTCTTGTAATAATATATTGTTTCCACATAACCCTCATGAGACAATTAAATATT
This sequence comes from Sequoiadendron giganteum, assembly GCA_007115665.2. Classification (NCBI taxonomy): domain Eukaryota; kingdom Viridiplantae; phylum Streptophyta; class Pinopsida; order Cupressales; family Cupressaceae; genus Sequoiadendron; species Sequoiadendron giganteum. The sequence continues at coordinate 48,336,593 of CM021107.1, read as the reverse complement.
TAGAATCCACAATGCACAAGTATAGTAAACATACCACTACATAACATCATATATGTACCCTAGGTAACCCCTTTCAATGGACAAACCTAGCCTCCAAAATCATCCGCACAAGTCAATGCATTGTCTCAAGAAACAAGATTATAATAAAATTGCATTTGAAGTCTCCTTGTAAGGCTTTTAAAGCATCAAACACCCTAGTTACACTCCTCCATGTGAATAAGAAAATGAAAACCTTGTAGACAAACATACCCATCAATGTTTCCTATACTCATATATGCAACCTACAACAAATGCTCAATCCAACCTTAGCCAACAAGCCAACCTCAAGAACTACTCATGTAATTTACTATACAAAGATAAGTTTTCTCAAAACTAGTAAGTGGTATTACATAAACCATGAGTTCAGTAAACCATGACCCCCAATTAAATATTTGCTGCTAAGTTTTCCAAATATTAAATATTCCCAATATTACACCCACATTAAATATGTTATCTCAATGTCACATATAACATACAAGTGTCCCTAAGAATGTCTAACTCTAGTAGTATCCACATCTCTAAGATACATCACAATTAAATATTTATTTTTACATTAAATTAGAATTATTATATTATTAGTATGCAATAGGGTAAGTGCACCAATCTGTGACACAATTTTGGCTCTTAAGATGCCACTTTTTTTTTCTGAAATCAGCAAAATCTGATTTGCACGAGAAAATGAAGATAGTTATGCTCAAAATTTCAAGATGCGGAAAGAACAAAAGTTGAAGTGCTCCGAGTCTAGTTTCTAAGCTACTATTTTGTTTTGAAATTAATGAAGATTAAGGGTCTCAAAAAGGGGGGGCAAAACAGGTCCTATTTTTATCAAATAAAATTGCATAGCGCCTGAGGGCCCCCCCCCTTTTTGATTAACTTTTTTTTAGAATTTCAAAAATCCCAACAGTGAGAAACTAGCTAACACCATGTAGTTTATCCTCCTTCTTTCAGATAATTTTTTTAATGAATATATATGAATTTTCAAAGTGGACACATCCTGAAAAACTAAAATTTGAGCGTGCTCCCCCCCAAATTTTTTGCAAACAAATCGAAAATTGATTTTTTTTTCATCATGTGTAGAATGGAGTCTAGTTTCAAAAAATGTAATTTGTTTCACGTTTCGATGAACGTGTAAAAATCTATCCTAAACCTAGCACCTATTGGTTTTTCACCAAAAAACAAAGGCATTTACAATAGAAGCCATGGATCAAAACCTTAACTAAATCAAAATGAAAAACGAATTATATATTTAAATAGCTAAGAGAGAGGTTAACGTTATCACAGTTTCTTTATAAACTTGCATTGAAATAAGTGCAAATGAGACGAGGAGCACGAAGGAAAATATGAAATTTTTTAGCAAATCCTGTTAAATAACACGTCCAAGGCAGGCCATTTGGCGAGTGCCTGGCCTGCTTTGCATAGAACTAGAATTTCCCCTCTTTGGTGAACAACTTTGATAATGTTTAGAGTGCATAGTTTATGATCGTAGATGGATAGTTGAGGTTTTACCTTCCATACCTTCTCTAACTCGTTACCATAACTAGATAACTCTTTATCCCTCTTAAGTCTCTATCTCTTAGGTCTCACTCCCTCCCACGCGACCTAGACTACTCTCTTAGTCCAATCCCCTATGTCAGGTCTCTTTCCCTCCCACATAGGTACCTAAATAAATCTATCTCACTCTAACCCCCTTTCTCACTCTCCCTCTCTCTCTCTCTCTTTGGTATTTTTATCTCTCTCACTCCATTTCCCTCTCTTAGGTTGTTATCTTTCTCTCTTTGTCTCTCTCTCTCAAGTCTCTCCCTCCTACCCCCTCTCCCTCTCTTAGGTTTGTCACTCACTCACTCCCTCTATCTCTCTCCCATTCCCTCTCTCTCACTCACTCTATCTCTCTCCCTCTCTCTCTCACTCTCTCTCGGGTATCTCCATCCTCCCTCTCTCTCACTCTCTCCTAGTCTGTCTCTCTCCCTCTCTCTCAGGTCTCTCCCTCCCACCCAATCTCCCTCTCCCTCTCACTCAATTATCTATGTCCTACCCCCTCTCCCTCTCTCTCTTTGTCAAGTCTCCCCCTCCTACCCCATCTCCCTCTCACAGTCACTCACTCTATCTCTCTTCCACTCCCTCCCTATCTCAATCCCTCTATTTGTCTTCATCTACCTCTCCATCTCTCTCAAGTATCTCCCTCCCACCACCTCTCCCTCTCTCTCTCAAGTCGCTCTCTCTCTCTCTCTCTCATGCCCTGTATCTCTCTCCCACTCTCTCTCCCTCTTTCTCTCTCTCATGTATCTCCCTCCCTCTATCTCTCTCCCACATCCTCTCTCTCTCTCACTCCCTCTATCTATCTCCCTCTCTCTCTCTCTCCCTCTCTCTCAAATATCTCCCTTGCACCCCCTCCCACTCTCTCTCTTTCCCTCTATCTCATGTATCTCCCCCCACCCCCTCCATCTCTCTCAAATCCCTCTATTCTATGTACTCCCTCTCCCCCGAGTACTCCCTCTCCTTCCCACCCCCTCTCCATCTCTCAAGTCTCTCTCTCTCACTCCTCGTATCTCTCCCATCCCTCTATCTCTCACTCCCTCTCTCTCCTACTCTCTTAGGCATCTCCTTCCCACCCCCTATCTCCCACTTTTTCTCCCTCTCCTTCTCTCTGTGTCTCCTCTCTCCATCTCCCTCTCTCTTAGTTTTCTCCTTCCCACCCCATCTCCCTCCCCCTCTCTCTCTCAAGTCTCTCCCTCCTATCCTCTCTCTTTCTCCATCTCTATGTCTCTCCCTCTCTCTCTCTCCCACTCCCTCTCTCACTCCCTCTATCTCTCTCCCACTTTTTCTCTCTTC
>CM021107.1:48272565-48333625 GCA_007115665.2 Sequoiadendron giganteum | reverse complement strand
GGATTATGAGGGTATAGGGGTTGAGGGATTAGGGTTTAAGGGTTGAGGGATTAGGGTTTAAGGATTGAGGGATTAAGAGGGTATAGGGATTGAGGGATTAAGAGGGCATAGGGATTGAGGGATTAGGGTTTAAGGGTTGAGGGATTAGGATATAGGGGTTGAGGGATTAGGGTTTAAGGGTTGAGGGATTAAGAGGGTATAGGGGTTGAGGGATTAGGGTTTAAGGGTTGAGGGTTGAGGGATTTAAGAGGGTATAGGGATTGAGGGATTAGGGTTTAAGGTTTGAGGGTTGAGGGTTGAGGGTTGAGGGATTAAGAGGGTATAGGGGTTGAGGGATTAGGGGTTTCTATGCAGTTGAGGGCTGAGTGTGACAAGAGGGTATGGGGTCAGAAGGATCAGGCTTAAGGTTGAGGCTGAGGGCCTGGTGGACACAGAGGATGGTGGGTTGAGGGATTGGGGTTTAAGGGTTGAGGGTTGAGGGATTAAGAGGGTATGGGGGTTGATGGATTAGGGTTTAAGGGTTGAGGGTTGAGGGATTAAGAGGGTATAGGGGTTGAGGGATTAGGGGTTAAGGGTTGAGTGTTGAGGGATTAAGAGGGTATGGGGGTTGAGGGATTAGGGTTTAAGAGTTGAGGGTTGAGGGTTAAGGGTGAGGGTTGAGGGATTAAGAGGATATGGAGGTTGAGGGATTAGGGTTTAAGGGTTGAGGGTTGAGGGTTAAGTGTTGAGGGTTGAGGGATTAAGAGGGTATAGGGGTTGAGGGATTAGGGTTTAAAGGTTGAGGGTTAAGGGTTGAGGGTTGACATGGTATAGGGGTTGATGGATTAGGCCTCACTTACCTCCCACCCTACTTTTTTAGGTCTCTCCTTCCCACCCCCTCTCTCCCAGTTTGACTCCCTCTCCTTCTCTTAGGTGTCTCCCTCCCAGTCTCTCTCCCTCTCTCTCTCTTAGGATTCTCCCTCCCACGCCCTCTCCCTCCCCCTCTATCTCTCTCTCTCAAGTCTCTTCCTCGCACCCCCCTCTCTCTCTCTCTCCCACTCCCTCTCTCTCTCACTCCCTCTATCTCTCTCCAACTTTGTGTCTCTCCCTCTCTCTGAAGTCTCTCCATTTTAGAGGAACATATTTGGCATTCGCCAAATTTGGAGAGTGCCAAATTTGGTGAGTGCCAAATGGGTTTTTACCTTGAAACAGTAAAAATAAGGGTTGAACCCATGATTCAGGCCCACATTCTCCTGTATTTGTCTAGTTCAAGGCTTTATCTGAGTCAGAAATTCCTTTTTTTTCTGCAGTTGACTTCATATTTTACCAATCTATGCTTGATCCATCACTTTTTTACCACCAATCTGCATGGTAGACAACGTAGAAGAAGAAATTTTGAAGTTTGTACATCATTTTACATTATTTGAGATAATATATTCATTTTGGTAAATTGAAATGATGGTATTTAGTATATTTGTTTGTTTTTGACAATATAAACTAAATTTCCTTAATGATTTTATTAGTCATAACAATTGGACTTAGAATTCAACATTGAATTAGATGGGATTTGCATAAAAAAGTTCAATTTTTAGATTTGCATAAAAAAGTTCAATTTTTATGAGTTTGAAGAACAAAAAAAATAAAAACATGACATTTGCTTATGAATTCTATTTGCATTGCTTATAGTAGTCAATTTCTAGCATGGCTAGTGGAATTTACTATATTTCATTCTTTTTTCAACTAATTTGGAAAACTTTTTGTATACATCTAAAATTGGTCTGGAGCATCTGATTAATTAAATACGAATTATTTGTTTACTTATCCTAATTTCCTCTACTATTGAATAAATAGAAATATTTATTTATATAGTTCACATTTAAATTCATCTTAATTAATTAAACAAAATTAAATACTTTGTTCAATTTAATTATCAAATCCCTATTTTATTCTATCACATCAATCTTAAATTAATTAAATAAAGATCAAAACACTTTATTTATTAATTGTCATATTCTTCTATTTAATTTAATAAACAACTATCCTATGGTTCGTTTTATTAAATTATTTATCCCTCTTTTGCTAATTTAAATAAATCAAAATATTTGAATTAAAGCACAAAGAATATTCCATCTATATTCTCTCAAAAATGAATTAGATATCCTATGTCTAAATTATGTCACAATTAATGCTTTGAAACTTCACGGGAAGTTTTGGAGACAAATTGGAGACAAATTCCAAAATCTTCTCTCAATCTTCCTCCATCAATCTTTCCTCTTCTCTTGCCTGGTGTTTTCATAGGTAGAGACAATCTCCATTTTTCTCTCAATCTCCTCCATCTTTCACCATTCAATCCTCCATATTGAATCCAAGCCTCTCAAAGCTTTCCCTGTGCATTTCTATGGCCAATAATTCTATAAATACAACCTCATTGAACCAAGAAAAGGATCCAGATAATCTAACTTTTACACTCTTACTCTGCAAGAATTCAAGCATCAAGCATATCCAACAATCAAGCTTTCACATCAATGGTTGCCTCCTGTAGCTGCAATTATCTGTTTCATGTCCATATTATGCTAGTTTAATTCATTTATCATCTAGTATTGTCTTTTAGCTCCATATCATTGCATTAGTATCATCTCGTTCTTCAGATAGTCATTTTAACAATCATAGTGCTTAACAAATCTAAGAGCAATTTTGATTTAATAAATCTTTGGAGATAGAGAGCAATATGATGCTTTCAATTGATTATTGTTTTGAATTGATTCAATTTGATTAAAATTTGATATAATGTCATATTAAGAAGTGTTTTGTGCTTTATACCTAATCACACGCTTACAATTTGGTTCCCACCATGGGGCATTACCCCCAATTTTACAAATTTTCTGGAAAGTGTCACGCAGGTTCACCATGTTTTTTCTTTTAGCACTTTCGTCAAAAACTATAGCGCTTCCATGGAAAACTACAACGCTTCCATGCTCTATTTCGGTGCTTCCGTGTTACTATAGCACTTCCATTAAAAATTTTGGTGCTTTCAACTTTAGTGCTTCCGTCAACTATTTCAGCGCATCGGTGATTTAGCGCTTCCATGGTAAACTTCAATGCTTCGGTGTCCTGTTTCGACGCTTTCGTGTTTTAGTGCTTCAGGTAAAAGTTTCAGCGCTTCGATGGACTGTTCCAACGCTTTTGTAAAAATAGTCTGGATTTGACGCATCCGCGGCCAGATTTTTTTTTTTCATTGTTGGACTAAAACTTATCAATCTAGGATAGTCACTTCAAAGTTTTCTAAAATTGATCAATCTAGGATAGTTACTTCAAAGTTTCTAAAATATATCAATCCTAGGATAGTCATTTTCTTGTTTTTCTTAAAGAAAATCTATCAATCCTAGGATAGTCATCACATTCTTATAGTAGAAGTTAAAAAGAACATCATGATTTCTGTGAAGCAACACCTTCACATAGATTAGAAAATTTATTTTTGGGCTTTTAAAATAGAACAAACTTATATGCTGTGTTTGTGGTGATTAGGTTTATGCTTTCCCCTTAACTGGGTGACCAAAGTGCCAGAGTCATTTTTACTTCATGTCATTTACGCTTTATTAAATCCTTTAGCAAGCCTGCCATAGTGGGAAAAAGTACTCACCCTACGGGAACGACCTAAGTGGGAACAACCAAAGCCAGGTTTTCCAACCCACTATAATAAAAATGCAAGTTGTTGATGAAAGTCCAACTTGACGGTAGTGAGCAAGATAACCATCCCCAAAATATTTGTTCTAAGATTGGGAGGTCTCTTGAGGGAGTTTATCTATTTGCCGCACCGCACGGAAACCCTTTCTAAGAACCATAGAGTAGTATCTCGCCGAGTCAGTATCCATACATTGTCATACTCGCAGTGCAAGGGGAGGGAAGAATCTGCCCCCAAGACACTCACCATATAATTACCAAGGACCGCTTGCTCAAGGGATCCGGTATCCACTTCCGTCACTTTGAGTACGCGCCTGGCAATGACAAAAACACGAGCGCCCTCTAAGGGGTGACACTACTGTGTGAGTCAACATAATTCAAGATGTGGGCTATGAGTATAATGATGACCTACTTGTCCTTAAGTGTGAGTCTGTTTGATTTGTGTACAATTTTCAAAACAACCCATCAAAATCAATAAGAATCATTCGTGATTTTTGAACATACACGATCTATTTAGTTAAAATAATTATTCACACTTGCTTGCTATGTTTTCATAAATTCATTAAAATCAAATTTAAGATCATCTTGAAAACAACAAAGTCAAGTTAGATCAGAAAACCCCATGCTTCGAAAGTGGAAGTCCACCACGTTTCTCAAGAGAAAAATCAAAGTCACAAAACCCAAGAAACCTCTCAGTTATAGAAATAAATTGAGAAAACAACGTTTTCTATATCAAAATCGAAAACTCTTTTTACAACATAGAACATTCATCCACAGATATCATGATTTTGCTAGGGTTCACACATTAGATTATGCGGTAGAACCACACTATTCACGAGCCTTCTTTCAAAGAAGAGCTCTCACTCAGTATCACAACCATAGTCAGCGCATACATCCTTCTTATCTTCCACAATCCTTGATACAGTATGCCACAAGGCCAGATTAGATTTTACAATAGCAAGTCATAAAAGTCATGTTCTAGAAAACCTGTTTCAGCGCTTCTGGTCACTATTTTAGCACTTCGGTTAAATAGCGCTTTTGGGCACTATTTCAGCACTTATAGTCGGTATTTTAATGCTTCTGTCAAACAACACTTTCATCATATTTTCCAGCGCTTTCGGGCACTATTTCAGCACTTTTTTCAAAGTAGTGCTTCCATCAATTTCTACAATGCTTTCATGCACTGTTTCAACACTTCTATCAAAGTAGCGCTTCGATCACCTGTTTCAGCGCTTCGGGACTTTGTTCCAGCGCTTCTGTTAAATAGCACTTATGTACTCTATTTTAGCGCTTTCAAAACACAGAGTTCAAAAATCATACCAGTCAGTCAGTCAGTCTTTTATCTACTATTTCACCAAAACAAAAATTTTCTTTTAATCATAATCACTGTTTAGGAACCAAAGTCAGAAAGGTTTATGCAAATTTCCAAACTTATCAACTGAAACAAGATCTTGCAAATCACAAGTGTCAAAATCAAATACACAATCAATTACTACACTGAAGTTTCATTATCAGGATACTATCATCCTTCATCACGAAACCAAGTATAGTAATCAAATTTTTAGCATTGTCTCATCAATAAGATCAGTCATCTTATTTGACTTTGTTTAAAAATTTAAAATTGACACTATCCAGCACATAAGATCAACATTTCAGAAGAGAGGGGCAAAAATTTGTATGCCAATTTTCACTAGGTACCAAAAACAAAGACTCTTAGAGAAAGAAATTTTAAAATCACAAGAAATGGCAGAAGAAAATCCTTGGAACGATCTGAACCAAAACGATAAAAACGAAATAACTTCCGAGGATATCCAAACAGCTCAAATAGATCCCAAATTCCATAAGTTTATGGAAAATATTTTGGAACAAGACATGGAAAAATATCTTTTAATGTTAGCTGAATCAAGGGCTAAACTTCCAAAAGATTTTGATGTAAACCGTTTGAAGGAAACACCAGGAATGAATGAGACTGAGATACTACAACCTACACAAACAATAGATCCAGTTGCTGCTTTAACATCACAGATGCAAATGTTACAACAATAGATACAAGATTTGACGAAAGGGACTACCAAGAGATATGCGATACAGGACATTTGTCCTTATCCTTTCGATGGAACAGTTGACTTGATACCTTTTCCTAGACATTGTGAGATCCCAAAATACAATAAGTATAATGGAAGAACAGATCCATTAGATCATATCAGAGAATTTAAAACAATGAGTCTTGGGTTTTTCTAAGAGGAAACTTATTTAATGAGATTATTCCCAAGGAGTTTGGGAGGATCATGCATGGAGTGGTTTTCGAAATTAAAACCAGGTATCAAAACTTTTGAGGAACTCGTCAACAGATTTATCTCTCAGTACTCATTCAACATCCAACACGATGTTACAATCAAAGATCTTTACAATCTAAAACAAAAAAAAGGAGAAACGTTCTTGTCTTTTCTCCAAAGATGGCGACGCTTGTTTGCTAGATATCCTAGATCCATTCCTGAAGAAGAAAAGATGGAGTTGTTCATTGAAAACTTGACGGAAGAAATGAGTTATAGACTGGAACTACAATGTCCTCCAACATTCGAGAAAGTGATAGAAAATGGTCTTAAAATCGAAGAGGCGTTAGTCAAGAGAGGATTTATCAAGCATTTTAATGATTAAACAAACAACACAAGTAACTCCTCCAATCAATACTCAAGCGGTGAGAAGCCAAAATTTTGGCAAAAGAATCGAAACACAAATGAGACAACAAATGATCCCCAAAATGTCATACTGGTTTTCAACTTGACCGCATCCACATCAAAGAATCAAAACAACGAGCAAAATGTCAAGTCGAATACCATACAAAGCAATGAGATCATAAAAACACAGTCATATCAAAAACCGTCAAATTGATGAAGGTTCACACCTTTGGGTCAAACAATGGAATCAGCAATGAAAGAATTAGTTACCAAAGGCCTTCTCACTACACGGGAAGCTAGATTCTGGGATCCAAAAGTCAAACCATCATGGTGGAATGACGTTGATTATTGCAACTTTCATAATAACAAAGGTCACAAAACCAATGACTGTATGGAGTTGAAAGATGCAGTACAAGATTTGGTGGACAACAACAAAGTGTATGTGGAGGAACCTCAAAATAATAACGATCATTCTGCATTCAAGGATCCTTTGCCAATTTATGACAAAGGAGCATCATCCTCTTCGAACAACAAAGGAAAGAACGTCAATCATGTCTATGACAAAACAATCCTTTGTCTATCTGAAGTCAAAAATGATCATATAGTTAGTGATAACATTGATGAAAATGAAACCAACAACATTACCTCTTTGGATCTACTCCCATTCATGCAAAACTATGATAATCAAATCAATGTCTTAAAAATCAGAGAAAATCAAGAACATCAACCAACCAATGTGATAACTAGGGGACAATCCAAGGTAGTGTTAAAGGGAATTGGCTCCACACATGCAGTTTCACCTCCGTCGCATTATAATGTTATCGATCAATTACAAAACATCCCCCGAGAGAATCAAGAACATCAATCGGAAAATGTCATGACTAGGGGGCAAGCCAAGGTAGTGTTAAAAGGAGTTGGATCTCAATGTGCGGTTCCACCTCAATCTCATTATAATATTGTCGATCAATTGCAAAACATCCCCGCACAAATATCGATACTAGAACTCCTTAAATTGTCACCATCACATAAGGAAGTTCTCAAACAAGCATTAGTTGCCACAATCATACCAAAGAATCTAGATGTTTTTCAATTCCAAGCTATGGTAGGACATCTAACTACCCCGCATTGTCTATCATTATCTGAACAGGATGATGTCTCATTAAACCATCTACATAATACTGCATTGCATATCAAAGTATTTATCCATAATCATCGCGTTAAGAGAGTTCTAATAGATGGAGGAGTTGGTCTGAACATTTGCACCCTCAATTTAATCTGTGCACTAGGATATTCTGATGACACTATTGATGCTTGAAGGAAAATGACCATCAAAGCATATGATGAGGAAGAAAGATCATCTAAAGGTTTACTTGTATTACCCATTCAAGTGGGACCCATGATGAATCATATAGCATGTCAAGTATTGGAATGAGAGTTGACATACAACATACTCTTAGGATGACCCTAGATTCATGAAATGCAGGCCATACCTTCTACATACCATCAATGCCTAAAGTTTCTAGTAAATGGACAAGAGGTAACTATATCCACTGATTATAATCATCCACAAAATTGTGACACATTGAGAATATCTCAAGACACCTTCATACCACACAATAGGGAAGCATCATCATCCAAAGACGAACAACGTCCAAGCATCACTACTAAATGGGTAGAGAAGAAAGGTAAAGAAAAAGAGACAAGTCCTGTTGAAATTCAATCAACAGATAATCCGGATCAGCAAACTTCTTTATCACATAAATTCCAAGAGCAAGTCCAATTGAAGGACAAAGGAATGGGAACATATTCTATGGAGCACTCGCTTAACCTATCATAGTTAATGCCATCTCCTGAGACATATGGTCAACCATCTCTGATAAAATCTCAAACATCATTACCAATCACAACTCTTGACAAAAGGTTTGTCAAAAAGGGTACAATAGAAGATGAAACAAGCAACAAAGCAATCTTGGATTTGCTATACAAAGATGAGGAACCTTCTACATCAGAAATCAATATCAAAAATGTCAACATCAACACCGATAAATATGGCAAAGGAAAAACTATTTTAGAACGAATGGGATATGAAGGACAAGGATCCATTGGATTAAGAAAGGATGGACTCACAGAGCCTATTACACCCCTCACTATCCACACAAAAGAGAAGCCATGACTAGGATACTCTGAAGAAGAAAAGCAGGAGCTAACAAAGACAACTGTAGAAAATATCCTTTAGTTTAGGGATGGCTCTGAAATAGACTCAAATGAATATGAGTGGGCATTGTATTTCGATCTATTTTTCATTGATATTCAAGTCGATGTAATTCAAAAATATGCACCTACGCATGAGGAGGGCCAAGGTTCTAGGTCTAGATCACTCATGGAAGGGTCACTAAATATCGATGATTCAAGTGGGGACGAGCAGACTTCGAGTGGACTAGATGATCTTGAAGAAAGTACCATCACAGACCTCGATATTCTAATAAATGACAATTATGACGATATTGCTGTCCTCACCCTTACTTCCTTTGACCTAAATCAATCCGATGATATCATGCCATTAATCCATCCAAAACTTATTGATTGGGAACCTATCAAACCTTTGACTGTACCAAAATTTGCAAATGATTATGCCATCGTGCATTTCCTATGTCATACTGAACCTGATACAGATTCTATCTATAATACTCATAACAATATGACTCGGCAGGAGGGTGTCAAATCTTCCAGTTGCAAAATTGAAAATAGGCAAAATAGATCTAATGGTGAAAACCATTCTATGGCAGCATTAGATCTGGAAAAAGTAAAAATAAAGAACGCATCCAACGGTGAAAACCTTTCCAAGGCACTCAAGGATGGAAGATTTGACACTCTCCCAGAACATTATCATGAGCGATCATCAGTTCTGTTTGAACCTACACAATCGATGGATATTGGCACAAAAGAGAAGGCAAAAGTTCTACATCTAGCAGAATCAATGACTGATCAAGAGAGACCGAAACTTATCAAATTCTTTAAAGAAAGAAGCATCAACTTCGCTTGGTCATATTCTGATATGCCAGGCTTAGATCCAAATCTGCTTATGCATCATTTGTCTTTTCCAATAGGAATCAAGCTTGTTAAGCAAAAATTAAGAAAAATGCATCCTCATATCGCATTGATGGTAAAAACATAGTTAAAGAAATTGTTGGATGCTAAATTCATAAGGTCTATAGACTATGCCGAGTGGATATCGAGCATAGTACCTATTTCAAATCCAGACAACAGCATCAGAATCTACACAGATTTTAGGGACCTAAATAAAGCATGCCTGAAGGATGATTTTCCCCTACCAAATATAGACATCATCATGGATTTGACGACAGGGCATGCCATGTTATCAACCATGGACGGTTTCTTAGGGTACAATCAAATAAGAATAGCTCCAAAGGATCAGGAAAAGATGGTTGTTACATGTCCATGGGGAACTTTCTACTGGAACATCATGCCATTTGGTCTAAAGAACGTAGGAGCCACTTATCAAAGAGCAATGACGACACTCTTCCATGATATGATGCACACCTTCATGGAGGATTACATGGATGACATCTTGGCAAAATCTACTACAAGGGAAGGAAATCTGCATATCCTAGACAAAATATTCACACGGATGGAGAAATTCAATGTCAGATGAAACCCCAAGAAGTGTGTCTTTGGGGTCACATCAGCAAAACTATTAGGATACATTGTCTCGGAAAAAGGAATTGAAGTGGATCTAGAAAAATTCAAAGCAATAATGGAAATGCCACCTCCTAAAAATATCAGTCAACTGAGATCATTACAGGGAAGGCTCCAATCGATTAGAAGATTCATCTCCCAGCTGGTAGACAAAACTCATCCTTTTAATCATCTATTGCATAAGAATATAGTTTTCAAGTGGGATGAGGGGTGTGAAACAACATTTAATCAAATCAAGCAGTATCTAATGTCACCACCCATTCTCATGCCACTAACAGAAGGAAGGCCTCTCATATTGTACATTGCCACGACAGATATCTCTTTGGGGGCACTATTAGCACAAGAGGATTATGAAGGGAAAGAGCACGCCATCTACTACATCAGTATAACTTTAAATGGCTATGAAATAAACTATACATTCATAGAAAAGTCCTTCTTAGCAATGGTGTTTTCTACTCAACAGCTGAGACACTACATGCTGACCCATACAATCAGGTTAATTGCAAAGATCGACCCTTTGAAATATCTACTAAGTAAAGCTGCCTTAACAGGTAGACTGGCGAAATGGGTTATGCTACTAAGTGAATTTGACATTCAGTATGTAGAGAGAAAGGCAATCAAGGGACAGGGAATCACTGAACAATTAGCAGAGGATCCTCTACTAGATGATCGACCAATGACAATGGAGTTTCTTGATGCAGACATTCTGACAGTGATGCCCCAACAATGGGTTTTATATTTTGATGGATCATATACACAATGAGGATCAGGAGCAGGAATCTTGTTCATTTCTCCACAAGGACACACCATTCCAAAATTATATAGATTAATGTTCCAGTGTACAAATAATGTGGCAGAATATGAAGCATTAATCATTGGGGTCAAAATAGCAATTTAGTAGAAGATCATAGACTTACAGGTATATGGGGATTCTCAACTAGTTATTTATCAAGTAAATGACGAGTATCACACAGAAGATGAAAATTTGATGCCCTACAAGCAACAAATAGATAATCTAAAATAATCCTTTGTCAGTACCAAGTTTTATCAAATTCCAAGAGCTGAGAACAAAGCTGCGGACGCTATGGCTACAATCGCTTCATTACTACAATTGCCTGAGAAGCGTGTTTGTTATGAGTTTATGGTAGAACAAGTATCATGTCCTTCCCATAATAATCTAGAATCCGCTACCATATGCCATATTGAAACCATAGAAACCTCCATCTATGAAACAATCTATGCTTACCTAAAAAATGATATTCTTCCTCCTGATCTATCCAGGAACCAAAAATGAAACTTCATTTGCTAATCCACATGACATACTTTAATTGCCGACATACTTTATCATCGAGGTCTTTATGGTACTTTACTCCGATGTCTAGAACACAACGAGTCTAAAATGACCCTATGAGAGGTTCACGAGGGTATTTGTGGCACTCACTCGAGTGGGATAATTCTAGCTAAGAAACTCCTCTGTTTGGGATATTATTGGCCATGCATGGGGAAAGAATCCTATCAGTTTGTTAAGAAATGCCAAAAGTGTCAGATTCACAGCAATCTGATTCATGCACCGGCACAAGAACTACATCTCTTCACATCGACATGGCCTTTTTGTCAATGGGGCTTGGATCTGGTAGGAAAAACACATCCATCTTCATCTGATGGACACAAGTTCATTATAATAGCTACAAAATATTTCACAAAATGGATTGAAGCAATACCTCTTACTACCATCACTGGGAAGCATATCTCCTCTTTCATTTTGAACTACATAATATGTCGGTATGGAATCCCTCAATCCATTATCACTGATAATGGACGACCTTTCAAGAATCAAGATGTCCAAGAGCTACGTGATAAATTTCATATCCAACATTAGTTTTCAAAACCATACTAGCCTCAAGGGAATGGCCAAGCAGAGGCCTCAAACAAAACAATACTCAAAATTCTCAAAAAGACAGTTAACGATGTTGAACATGATTGGCATGTTCAACTCAACCTTGCACTATGGGCCTACATAACAAGTATCAAAACACCAACAGGAGCTACACCATATGCCTTGGTATATGGGTCAGAATCTATATTGCCCATTGAAGTAGAGATTCCATCCCTACGTGTATCACTCAAAGGTATCATTTCAGATGAAGACTATAGGGTATCTAGACTGCAGGAACTAGAGTTGTTGGATGAGTGTCATCAGTAAGTTGTTAATCATCTAATGGCTTATCAACAAAGGATGTCAAAAAGTTACAACCACAGGGTAAAACCGAGGGTCTTTCAAGTTGGTGACTTGGTACTAAAAGAAAACCCTAGGAATCGACAAGATAGAGAAAAGAAAGGGAAATTTGAGCCTAATTGTCTTGGTCCCTTTGTCATCATATCAGTGAATGGATCAGGAGCATATCAACTATCAATGTCAGAAGGGGATTTGTTCGATGAACCTATCAACAATATTCATCTCCGAAAATTCTATGCTTAAATCTCCTAGTGCATAGGTCAAACTTCTAAAAATTGTTTCCTTGATGAAAACCTGGCAAACAGGCATCTTGGCAATGCAAAAATACAAAAAAATTAAAATTAAAATTAAAAAAAATAAAAATAGAAAATTACAAAAAGAAAATTAAAAAAAAAATGAGAAAATACAAAAACACAAAGGGTGTAATCAAAGCATGTGGTGAAAACCTGGAAACAGGCGTCGTATGTGATTCTAAGATCAACTTTCCCATCTATTTGGATCTTATTAGGATCATTAGTCTGGCGGTCAATACCGTTTAATATCATGTCAGTCGTCTTACCATCTTTGCATCCATATCAAAATCATTTTCAAATAGTCAAGTATCACTCCAAAGCTTGGGGGCAACATCTGGATATCATTAGGGGCAATATAAACATATCGATTTCACCAAAGGGCACATAACAAGATACCAGAAAAACCAAAAACAAAGATCAAAGTGCAATATCAATCATCATCAGAAAAGCATCAACCATCCATATCATTATCGAAAATCCAAAAACATGTCAAAAAGGTAAGTCTAAAAAAGTAACATCCAGAAAAACATAGGTCTGTGTCAGTCGAACCACGTGGTCTTTGTGTGTGTAACGTAGGCAAGGCTAATCTATGATTAGCCCCCGAGACCCCTAAAATAGGTTACTAGGTTAGGTCTTTTGTCAAAATCTCGAAAATCCAAAAAACATCACAAAATCAGGATGGATGATCTAAAATCTGAATAATGAATGGAACACTCTAAGTAAACAATGGATAAATTGTACTTTTAATTATCATTTCTTTGGAGTAACTCAATGATGTTTTTATTATTTGTTGTCTATAAGTTAATCATATAAATGTATGAATTTTTGGTGGATGTGCTATGCAAATGTATCACGGATGAAATTCAGAATTCACACATTGAAATGATTAATCACTGCCTGTTTACACAATGAATGCTGAAGTCATCTCGGTTAAATCATACCTAGATGTTTGTGTTCACTTGCAATATCAAAAATCATGAAAGAAGTACTCAGGTCGTCATTGGTCTAACACATACCATTAATGCTTGTACTCACTTTCAACATCCAATAAAGCTCTATGATGACAAAAAAAAGCACAAAGATATTGTTAAAATGACAATTGTTTTGCATATAGTTGCATGTTAAAATTAGATTGCATTCATCATATTCATTATCTACAAAGTATTTGTTGCATAAAGGATTCCAATCAATGATTTTCTAATCTATAAATAAGGCTAAGTATACTTGACATAAATCCAAAAATCATCATCAAAACATGTAGGAAGCATCATCGCATCATTTAATTTCACCATTTCATCATTCATCCATTTCATCATACATTAAATCAATTATGAATTAAATTGTACCATAAGTACATCAGGTTCATTTTTACCATCAAAACATTCATTACATTATCATCTATCCAACATCATATGCATACATTATTTACCATCCATACATTAAAAATAAATAAAATCACGACATTATTCTCATCCATTATCATTCATCATAAGATCATCATTTATGGTCATCACATTTAAAAATAAAAAGCATTTATCCATCCATCCATACATTTACATCACATCATACATCCAAGTATCATATGATCCACATATACATTTATCATAAAATTATTGCACAAAATAAAAACATTCATCATTATATAATTACATCAAAATAAAATCATCGCATATTGCATACATCACATAATAAATGCATCCATCACATAGAAATCATAAACCATAATCATATCACATCAACTGCATCTCATATATATATATCAAGTGTCAAGTATACAATGAAGTCTGGTCTAAAAATACATCATCAACAATGAGCTACATCGTACTATACATCATGGAGGATCACAATAACATCTACGATCTGCTACTGCCAGAATGTGCGGGCCCAACAAGGCCAATACCACCACCACCCCCGGAGGAACCAGGATCTCTGGGATCTCTGCATGGAGGTTGTGTCACTCCCTCACTGATTGTCTACGTGTGAATCCATCCAGATCTCGACGGGGCATAATTGACCCTACGCTCAGGAGACACTACATCATGATATCTGCCTCTATAGAACTCTGCCTCTTGACCGATCTGCAGTACCTCTCTCATGTAATCTCCTATGGAGGTGCCATCAACCACTCTTTGAAGAGTCTCCGCTATCTCCTGTGCCCTCTCAGCAATCTGCCAAGCACTGTCTCTCTTGACTGTCAATGTGGCCACCTACATCTATACAATAGCCAATTGTCCCTGCACCTGCCCTAAAGCTTGAGCATGAGCTTGTGCCCGTGCCTGCATCTGAGTCTAGGTCTGAACAAGCAAACCTCGAGTCTGTACCAACTGCCCTTGCAATGTCTGAACCTGTGCCTGGAGACCTACAATCTCTCTCTGCTGATCCACTGCTAGCACTATCACTACTCGCCTCTTGCAAGGCCTACTAGATGATGGAGCACTGCTAATGGCTGGCCCTGCCCCTTTGTCTCCTCCACTGCCACTATCACTACCATCGTTGCTGCTATCATCGCTGTCACTCTCCATGCTACTGCCAGCCGGAGTACCACCACCACTATCCTCTGAACCCTCGGCAACATCCTCTGCTATGGGTAATGGTATTGGCTCGTCTGGGATAGTAATGCAGGGATATGGAACCAAAGCCAAAAATGCAACATACTCCTCATTCACTGCCGCCTCCGAAATATCTCTGCACATATCCCAGGGTGATGGTTGTAATGCCCTGTATCCCTCTACCACATCATCATATGACAAACAAGGCCCCCAATTAGGTATATCCATCTGCTGCCTAGTATAGTGGGTTACTCCCTGTGGCATACACTGAACAATGCCATACTACCTGTACACGTGGCGAAGCAAAAACCTCTCTAGAACAAAATGTGTCTGACCAATGAGATACATGGAATCACACAGAAATCCCAACACTGCATCATCCTCCTCCCACTGCTCACAATCTAAGTATGGGCGCCAAGTCACTGTCTCTATATCATCAAAAACCCTCCTCCAGTGCTCTAACTTGCCCATCCGGGCCTGTGTAAGCCAACCTCTATATTTGAAGACGTAGGGCCTGCCTGTTGGTCTATCTGCCATTGGAAATGGTCGAGCAATACAAAAATTCTCCCATGCCCACATCTGTAACAAGTCATCCCTGTTGATAAAATCCATGCTCCAAGGTACACAACAGAGTGAAGATCATGCTAGAGATGTGATAACATGCACATCCCCCATGCATATCTGGTACCATGTACCATCATGCTCTCCAGTGTCCTGCCCCAACCAACGAGGAATCCCTTTGACCTGTGATCAGGGCAAAGGAAACCTCCAATGAAACCAGCAAGCACTGTTGGTAGTGTCACATAAGAATCGACAATCCTTCGCCATCGAACGCTCGGACCTACAATGTCTTGATCCTGAAATACTCTACGAAGAGCATCTCTACTGTTGGTCCCATGGGAGTCATATACTACGATCTCCCCCATAAATGGAATAAACAGAATCCGCCACACATCCTCAGGTGTGACCATCATCTTGCCAGTAGGTAGGTGAAAGGTGTTGTGGTCACTATGCCACCTCTCAGCCAAAGCAATCAACAAACCTCGATTAATCCTAATTTGGGGCATGTCAAGCAAACTCATAAGGCTGCATTGGCCTATAACCTGAAGCTCATCTGGTGTCAGATGAGGTATCAACTCTGTCATCCATGGAAACCTCTCTCGCATCTGGAGAGTACCCAGATGCTCCTATCATCACAATAAAAAGAATCAACAATCAGTGAAAAATGTCTGGGAAATCAAAAGTCATTCTACTATCACAAATTGGTATGAATTTTTGATCAAAATTCATAGGCTAACATCAAACCTCACCTATCATGAGGTTCTCAAAACATCAACAAACCTCACCTATCATGTGGTTTATCAAAACATTATCTAGATCTCGTCTATCATGAGATTTATCAAATATTGAATCATTTCCTCACCTATCATGAGGATCATCAAGAATAGGATTTCTTCTCGCCTATCATGAGAGTTAGTCTTATTTACATCATCCAAATCCAACATCAAGAATGTGGATTATCAATCATACCAATCAGAAGAATGGACATGATTAGAATTGATGAAATCAAGGTTACCTAAGTCAAAATCTTCAATTCTGACATGAACGTGCTAAAACAGTTCATCAAGGCGCTAAATCCCAAAAGCACTACTTTATCAGTCTGAAACGCTAAATCAGGCACCCAAAGCGCTAAATCTCGAAAGTGTTGTTTCAGCACTCCGAAGCGCTACAACAAGCATTCTAAGTGCCTTTTTACTCTAAGCATTGTTTTACTACATCAAAGCGCTAAAACAGTCCATCAAAGCGCCACTTTACCAAAAGCGCTAAGATAGACTATGGAAGCGCTACTCAACCAAATCGAAGCACTAGAACTCTCAAAGCGCTACAATCCAACATCATAACGCTAAAATTTGACACCTAAGCGCTATATCACCAAAAGTACTACAATATCCTATGGAAGTGCTAGAGTTTTTAACATAAGCGCTAAAACTCAAAGCACTAATCTACCTATTGGAAGTGCTACACCAGAGTGTAAGCGCTACAACTTAGCTTGAAAGTACTAAAACAGGCAAAAAAGCCAAAAAGCATAAAATGCATAAAAAACTAAAATGCACAAATTACGAGGAGGTTAAGGGGTACATACCAGAGGTCCATACATGGTTGGCCATCGGTGACGTCGAACACGCTCGAAATGGTGCGTGTGATAGGGGATAGGCATCTTACTCTAGTTGGCAGAAAAGTCCTTATCACAAAGGTTTTTAAAATCAATTAGTCAAAATGAATTGGAAAATGACCTTTTAGCACTATATATAATTTTTGAAAAGTTATTTTTGGTAGGTTTTATTATCTTTTGATTAATTTTATCTAGGAAATTAATTAAAACTCATCTGCGGGCTAAATTTCTTCATCATTTGTCGGGAGATAAATTATTTCTTCATCAAATCATCAGAAAATCATAAATTTTCGAAAAAATTCTAAAAATCATCAAATCATTTATTTATCTCCTAAGGGGGCATATTATCATCCATCATCTGAAAATCAATGTCTAGGGCATACAGAATTATTTTTCTTCATCATCGATCCTGGCAGTAACAGCAAAATTTTCTTCGAAGCAACATGTAAACACATCACTTCAAAGAGGGGCAAAATGTATACACCTAAAATTGGTCTGGAGCATCCGATTAATTAAATACGAATTATTTGATTAATTATCATAATTTCCTCTACTATTGAATAAATAGAAATATTTATTTATATAGTTCACATTTAAATTCATCTTAATTAATTAAACAAAATTAAATACTTTGTTCGATTTAATTATCAAATCCCTATTTTGTTCTATCACGTCAATCTCAAATTAATTAAATAAAGATCAAAACACTTTATTTATTAATTGCCATATTCTTCTATTTAATTTAATAAACAACTATCCTATAGTTTGTTTTATTAAATTATTTATCCCTCTTTTGCTAATTTAAATAAATCAAAATATTTGAATTAAAGCACAAAGAATATTCCATCTATATTCTCTCAAAAATGAATTAGATATCCTATGTCTAAATTATGTCTAAAATATGTCACAATTAATGCTTTGAAACTTCATGGGAAGTTTTGAAGACAAATTGAAAACAAATTCCAAAATCTTCTCTCAATCTTCCTCCATCAATCTTTTCTCTTCTCTTACCTGGTGTTTTCATGGGTAGAGACAATCTCCATTTTTCTCTCAATCTCCTCCATCTTTCACCATTCAATCCTCCAGATTGAATCCAAGCCTCTCAAAGCTTTCCCTATGCATTTCTACAGCCAGAAATTTTATAAATACAGCCTCATTGAACCAAGAAAAGGATCTAGATAATCTAACTTTTGCACTCTTACTCTACAGGAATTCAAGCATCAAGCATATCCAACAATCAAGCTTTCACATCAATGGTTGCCTCCTGTAGCTGCAATTATCTGTTTCATGTCCATATCATGCTAGTTTAATTCATTTATCATCTAGTATTGTCTTTTAGCTCCATATCATTGCATTAGTATCATCTTGTTCTTCAGTTAGTCATTTTAACAATCATAGTGCTTAACAAATCTGAGAGCAATTTTGATTTAATAAATCTTTGGAGATAGAGAGAAATATGATGCTTTCAATTGATTACTGTTTTGAATTGATTCAATTTGATTAATCTTTGATATAATGTTGTATTAAGAAGTGTTTTGTGCTTTATACCTAATCACACGCTTACACTTTTATTTTCTAATTTGGAAAACCTAATAGCTTTCATCAATGTTAATGCAAGTGTCCATTAATTTTTTTGTTCCATAAATAATTCATCCTCATCACATGTGTTTAGATAAATTCAAGTGAGTTGAGATAGTTGAGAATGCTTATTGTCTTTCTAAGTTACCTCATTACCAAAGAAATAGTGAATAATTATAAGATATAGCATCACAAACCCTTATTTGAATCCATATTCTTCATGACTTTGTTGACAATCAAAAATTTGGTTTTGAGAAAAATAAACACAAGAGTCTCTAGTTTTCATTTAGGTGGCAGCAATTTATACCCTAGGTTTGTGATTCTCATTGATTTGTTGTATTGAATGGTTTCCACTCCTCTCTACATCAATATTTTTGTAAACTACATTACTTACTTTTGTTCTATGTTTGTTTGTGGACATGTAGCATTCAAGGTCATGCTGAGGAAATGAACAAAGCCTCTAACACTAGAAGAACGTGCAGTTAAAAATGCAAGGAGAAGAGAATTAAAAAATGTAGCTTGTGAAGGAAAGGAATTACAGCCCATACAACCACAAATTCTCGTGCAATCTAAGAGAAATGTCAAATTGGCAAAACAAAGGGCACAAATGAAGAAAGGTTTTGGAAGGATAGGAATGGATACAAAAGTTGGGGGCACATCATCAACCATAGGTGAAGCTCAATGCACATCTCTAGTTGAAGGCACATTGACAACATGTGGTTTTCCAGGTACATTGGAAATCACATCTCCAATTGAAGACACACCATCAAAAACATTGCTTTTTGAAAGTACATCAACAAGCACATCTCTATTTGAAGGAACTCCACAAATGGCATCTCAATTTGGAGGTACAACATCGTTTACATGTCAATCTCAAGGTATGTCATCAATTGCACCTCCAATTGAAGGTACATGATCTATCCCCAATGTTGTTGACCTTCCCAATATTGACACAAATTTACATTTGAGAAATCCTCCTAGAGTTTTGCATAGAAAACCTAAATTTTTGATTGATATTGATTCCAATGTTTTGAAATGGATGCCTAATAAGATTCCAAAACGTACATGTTAAAGATATGCATAAAGGATATGGAGTTTGTTTTTTGCGAAGCTAAGTGAGGGTGGAAGAAGCCATCTATTTGTTGAAATGATGAGGCAACTCAAATTTAGGCCCACCATGAAGGCTCTTGGGCTAAGAGTTTTGAATGACTCAAGTGAAAATTCCATTGTAAAGAACTTGATGAGTGCATACGAAAGCGTGGGTTCCACCTCACACACGAAGGATAGTTGTGCTACACGACGTGTGATGACAACAACACTGTTAAGCAGTCAAAAAATGAACAAGGTGAACCTTACAAAGGAAAGTAAGTCTTTGAAAATAAGTATATCATCTCTAATGAGAGCCAAAGGAAGGCGTGAAAGAGTGGAGGATCCAAATAGCAATGAGTTATGGGTATTTTTGGGTAGAGTGCTACGAAAAGATATAAGAATTGCTCAAGGCTTGAGATCTTTAATTGTGAATTATTGGAAGGATAACACAAGGACCTCTCCTAATCAAAGAGATGTTGTAAGAAGGAGAATTGGTAGTAAAAACCATGAGCCACATCCAATGCATTATTTGGATACCAATCAAACCCAATTTTTTGTTGATCTTGTATAGAAGTTTCCTAAAATTAAAATATGTCAAAGGTATTTTGAAATGCTAAAGCCTTTTTATGTCAAAATAAATCACACACACACTACTTGTTGTTGTAGGGTTCATATTGATTTTTCTAACCATTATGATGTTTATCAACATATATATGTAGATATGCATATTGAAAATGTTTTGCAGGAATGTAACATAATGCCTCCACCTAAACCATCAAGGAAATTTTTGTCTTCCATTTTATGTGAAAGAGAGGATGGTCAATTTTTTTACAAAAAATCATGTTTGGATGGCACATGTGATCATTGTGGTGGCATGCAACATTTTCCAATTTTCCAACACATGGCTAGTACACAAACAATTGGAGACAAAATTGTGGAATTCGACAAATATAAGATAGTGGCATACAGTCTAAAAGATGGGAAAGAAGCAAAGAAGTGTGAATTGGTCAATGATAAGATTCCAGTGTATCAATTTATGGGCATTTTTCATGATCAGGTGGTTTATGATTATGCAATGCATACACACAAAGCACAATGGTTGGACTCATAGTTAAAGTTATGCAAGGACACATTTCCACTTCATCATATCATTTCAGTTGTCAACTTCGCTAAGAACTACACACTACAACCACAGAACGAGTTGCAATCATAGTAATAAAACTCTGTGGAGATTGCTATATTTGTACATATAGCATTCATTCATGCAAATGATAGTACAGAGGAAAATAGGAAAGTATTGAGGGATTATCACTTTTACATCAGTGATGATCGCACACATTCTACAGAGTTTGTTCAAGGTTGATTTCATATGTTATATGCCGATCTAGCTAGTAGGGGCATATCATTTAGTCAACATATCATATGGTTAGATGATTGTACATCGCCATTCAAGAATTCTAAATTTTTTAACTGGTTGAGCAAGATGCATAGGATTAGTGGTTTTTAGCATATGTGGAACTTCTCAGAGGCCAGGCATGGAAAGGGGGAGCATGATGGAGTAGGTGCATGTATCAAAAGAGCCCTAGCACGAGAAGAGTTAAAGTACACAAACTGTGTAAATTTGACAGATGCAAGATCAATTGTCCAGTGGTGCAATGGTTCAATGGGTCCAGGTAGTGAAGGTAATTATTTAGTTCGTAGATTTTTTCATTTAGTAGATGATACTGACATTGCAAAATATGAGGATTGTTGTACACTAATAGGATCGAGCGAGCTACACTCTTTTAGAAGCTCCAATGCAGGTACATGGACTATCCATACAAGGAAGATGGCATGCTTTTGTTATGCATGTACACTTCAATCATGGAATGATTGTGAGTCAAAAAAGTGGGTTGATGATTGGTCTGTAAGTAGTCTAACCCCACTTGACACTTATCAACTCTCGACAGCTCTACAAATCATGGAGATGCAATCATCCATTGACTTTGATCATGTATCGGACCTACTAGAACCAAGTAATATATCTTACTTACAAGTTTTATTATGTTGCTCAGTAAATAAATCTAAGAAAGATGAACATATCAATGCAGGGAATGTTTATGTGGTGATTACAGATGAAGACAATGAAGAGGGTACAGATTATTACGTGTGTCATTGTATCAAGGCCAAAAAGAAATTAGAGTCCCCAGTTATAGATGGAGAAAAAATAGAATATCCTATAGGTTCGATGGTTGTTACTGGAACATGGCTTCAAAGGTATCCAGTTAAGAATGTTGCAGTTTGGTTGTTTGAGGACTTCGACACGCATCAAAAAATTCTTCACTATTTGAACCTGGTCATCGCCACCAACATTCGGTTGATCAAATATAAGGGTAGACCTGCAAACAAGAACTTGTAAAAACTACATGAGTCTGACCACGAGGCAATACTTGACACAATAAAGAGTAAAGCAGACCTAGATGGTTCCCTAGATTGATTTGTAAGTATGCACATTGAATTTGTAAAGCCATGTTATTGATCACTCTTTTGGACCAACACCTTGCAATAAGGATTTTTCATCATTACTGTTTGATGTCATATGCATTTACGATTGTCATTGATCATTTTCTGATTGTGACTATAGGTAATACTAAAGCTTGTCAAAGTATATAAGAAAAGAACAACATCGGTTGCTGGTGCAAGTGTTCAGTGGTATGAGAAACATTGGTTACTGGTGCATTTTCTGGTTGTCAATATTCTCTTTCTTTTTCATCTCCTAGATTTATCAGATTCTTATATGCTACGCGTTTTATGTTAAGCCTCTCAGTGATATATTTGAAATTTATACGGAGGGTCATCGAGAGATGATAAAGTAGTGAAGGGGCACATCACCATTGTAGGACCTTCAATCGACCTCCTTATCTAGCATGCATGAAGGTGATAGTAGGTCTCATCAGCTGTATGACTGACATTATTTAGTTATTGCTCTTTTCATGATTTTTATGTGAGTCTATGTCTAAGATTGAGAGGCTTTTGTAGGTTTTTTGTGGACCAAATTCCTATGATACTACACAACCATAGAGAGGCTACTACCCATGTTTTTTGTATGGAGCAGGGGATGTACATGTTTTGAACCATTTTGGAATGCAAATAGTTGGGCCAGCTGAGGTGGAATGGAAAAATGAAACTGGGCAGCAACTCCTTTTGTCCTTTCTCAAGTACAATATATTTCATGATCTGTACTGAAAATGGGAGGATTATTTCCCTGCATGTATTGCTACAGTTATTGACAAATGGAAATATTTTCAAGATGTTCTTCCATCACTATTGTAATATTTGTCATTGACTTAGTGTATTTTTTGATATATTAAAATCATGAGAAATTAATACATGCAAATGTGTATATTCCTTAATATATGTCTCAATCAAATCTGTATATTACATTTAAAAGTAGTTGTAATGCTTCATGGTTTACATTTAAAGAGTTAATTGAAGACTCCACATTCATAAGGACCTATTGTTGCATACACAACCATAACTTTTGGAGTCTTGAGACACTAACTGACATAGACTTGATAGTCATAGGACATTGACTCTGGTGAGTGAATTTGATTGTCAAGCACTTTATAATCATACACTCACTGTACTTAACAATTGATCACTACTCATTTCTAATATGTCCTTTTCATTTGCACATTTCCATATACAATGACCCTTCACAGTTCCCTTGTGTTCATACATTCATGATGCTTGTCTAACCCAAAAGCCACAAAAGAAAATATTATATTCATCTAAAGACTATCTAACCTCATTCACAAAACCTTCTGATGGACTTTCAAATACCCTAACCAACTGTTAGCAGTGATCTTCCTTGAAATCCTGAATGGTCCATCTAAACATCTAAGGTTTCTTCAATCTGTGTTATCTCTTGATGATTTGATATGTTGCTGCTATCTTTTTTCAATTAACTATCATATGCCATCACTTCACTCTGGGTGGATACATTTATGCTAGGCAGGGTCCTCTTTCACACCCAAACACGCGGAATCGCTCCGAGCTACGTTCAACTAGATCAATCCCTTAAGGGTCCAAAGTGCAAAATGGCTGTGAAATTTAGCATGTTATTACTCAGACACCATGATGCTTAGTAACTTCTCGTCTGATCCTATGGGATCACATTGGGCCCATCTACAATAACCTCGCTCGGTTTTCACTATCTTGGAGACATTTTCCTGTGCTGGAAAATTTTCACTCGGAGAAAAAGTTGTCAAATGCAAGTAGTTGAAAGTTGCAAAGTGGTGCAACTTTCGTTCTGTAGCTCGTCTAACCAAACAGATTGTTCCAACGCATCCGGGTGGGTACGTTTACACTAGGCACAATCCTCTTTCACACCCAAATATGCATAATCACTTCGAGCTACGTTCAATCGGATCAATCCCTTAAGGGTCCAAAGTGCAAAATGGTTGTGAAATTCAGCATGCTATTACTCGGATACCATGATGCTTGGAAACTTCTCGTCTAATCCTAAAAGATCACGTTGGGCCCATCTACAATAACTTCACTTGGTTTTTGCTATCTCAGAGGCATTTTCCTGTGCTAGCAAATTTTCACTCGGGGAAAAAGTTGTCAAATGCAAAGAGTTGAAAGTTGCAAAGTGGTGCAACTTTTGTTCTGTAGCTCATCTGACCAAACATACTATTCCAATGCATCTGGGTGGGTACGATTATGCTAGGCATGGTCCTCTTTTGCATCTAAACATGCGGAATCACTCTGAGCTACGTTCAACCGGATCGATCCCTTAAGGGTCCAAAGTGCAAAATGGCTGTGAAATTCAGCATTATATTACTCAGACACTGTGATGCTTAGAAACTTCTTGTCTAATCCTACAAGATCATGTTGGGCCCATCTACAATAACCTCACTCAGTTTTTGCTATCTCGGAGTTATTTTCCTATGCTGGCGAATTTTCACTTGAGGAAAAAGTTGTCAAATGCAAGTGGTTGAAAGTTGCAAAGTGGTGCAACTTTTGTTTTGTAGCTTGTCTAACCAAATAGACTGGTCCAACCCATCCAGGTGGGTACGTTTATGCTAGGCATGGTCCTCTTCTGCACTCAAACATGCAGAATCGCTCCGAGCTACATTCAACCGGATCAATCCCTTAAGGGTCCAAAGTGCAAAATGGTTATGAAATTCAACATGCTATTACTCGGACACCGTGATGCTTAGTAAATTCTCATCTGATCCTATGGGATCATGTTGTGCCCATCTACAATAACCTCACTCGGTTTTTTCTATCTCGTAGGCATTTTCCTGTGCTGACGAATTTTCACTCGGGGAAAAAGTTGTTAAATGCAAGTAGTCGAAAGTTGCAAAGTGGTGCAACTTTCATTCTATAGCTCGTTTGACCAAAAAAATTGTTCCAATGCATTCGGGTGGGTACGTTTACGCTAGGCATGGTCCTCTTTCACACCCAAACATGTGGAATCACTCTGAGCTATGTTCAACCAAATTGATCCCTTAAGGGTCCAAAGTGCAAAATGACTGTGAAATTTAGCATGCTATTACTCAGACACCATGATGCTTAAAAAAATCTCATCTGATCCTACAAGATTATGTTGGACCCATCTACAACAACTTCTCTCAGTTTTCACTATCTCAGAGGCATTTTCCTGTGCTGGTGAATTTTCACTTGGGGAAAAAGTTGTCAAATGCAAAGAGTTGAAAGTTACAAAGTGGTGCAACTTTCTTTCTGTAGCTCGTCTGACCAAATGAACTATTCCAATGCATCTGGGTGGGTACGTTTATGCTAGGAATGGTCCTCTTTTGCACCTAAACATGCGGAATCGCTCTGAGCTAAGTTCAACTGGATCGATCCCTTAAGGGTCCAAAGTGCAAAATGGCTATGAAATTCAACATGATATTACTCAAACACCGTGATGCTTAGAAACTTCTTGTCTGATCCTACAAGATCATGTTGGGCCCATCTACAATAACCTCGCTCGGTTTTTTCTATCTCGGAGGCATTTTCCTATGCTGGCGAATTTTCACTCAAGGAAAAAGTTGTGAAATGCAAGTAGTTGAAAGTTGAAAAGTGGTGCAACTTTCGTTCTGTAGCTCGTCTAACTAAACGGAATGTTCCAATGCATCCGGGTGGGTATATTTACACTAGGCATGGTCCTCTTTCATACCCAAACACATAGAATCGCTCTGAGCTACGTTCAACTAAATCAATCCCTTAAGGGTCCAAAGTGCAAAATGGCTATGAAATTCAGCATGCTATTACTCGGACACTGTGCCGCTTAGTAACTTCTCATCTGATCCTATGGGATTATGTTGGGCCCATATACAATAATCTCATTCGGTTTTCGCTATCTTGAAGGCATTTTCCTGTGCTGGTGAATTTTCACTCGACGAAAAAGTTGTCAAATGCAAGTAGTTGAAAGTTGCGAAGTGGTGCAACTTTCGTTCTGTAGCTTGTTTGACCAAATAGACTATTCTAACACATCCAGGTGGGTATGTTTATGCTAGGCATGGTCCTCTTTCACACCCAAACACACAGAATCGCTCTGAGCTACGTTCAACTAGATCGATCCCTTAAGGGTCCAAAGTGCAAAAAGGCTGCAAAATTCAGCATGCTATTACTCGGACACCGTGATGCTTAGAAACTTCTCGTCTAATCCTACAAGATCATGTTGGGCCCATCTAGAATAAACTCACTTGGTTTCCCTATCTCGAAGGCATTTTCCTGTGCTGGTGAATTTTCACTCGGGGAAAAAGTTGTCAAATGCAAATAGTTGAAAGTTGCAAAGTGCTGCAACTTTCGTTCTATAGCTCGTTTGACCAAACAGACTATTCCAGTGCATCTGGGTGGATACGTTTATGCTAGGCATGTTCCTCTTCACACCTAAACACTCATCTAATCCTACAAGATCAAGTTGGGCCCATCTACAATAAGCTCGCTTAGTTTTCACTATCTCGGAGGCATTTTCCTGTGCTGGCGAATTTTCACTCAAGGAAAAAGTTGTCAAATGCAAGTAGTTGAAAGTTGCAAAGTGGTGCAACTTTTATTCTGTAGCTCATCTAACCAAACAGACTGTTCCAACGCATCCATGTGGGTATGTTTACACTAGGCATGGTCCTCTTTTGCACCCAAACATGCAGAATCGCTCCAAGCTACGTTCAACTGGATCGATCCCTTAAGGGTCCAAAGTGCAAAATGGCTACGAACTTTAGCATGCTATTACTTAGACACCGTGATGCTTAGAAACTAGTCGTCTGATCCTATGGGATCATGTTGGGCCCATCTACAATAACCTCTCTTGGTTTTTGCTATCTTGGAGGATTTTTCCTGTGCTGATGAATTTTCACTCAGGGAAAAAGTTGTCAAATGCAAGTAGTTTGAAAGTTGCAAGGTGGTGCAAATTTCATTCTGCAACTAGTGTGACCAAACGGATTGTTCCAACGTGTCTGGGTGGGTACGTTTACGCTAGGCATGGTCCTCTTTCGCACCTAAACACGTGGAATCACTTTGACCTATGTTCAACCAGATTGATCCCTTAAGGGTCCAAAGTGCAAATGGCTGCGAACCTCAGCATGCTATTACTCAGATACCATGACACTTAGAAAATTCTCGTTTGATCGACAAAAACTAAAAAATCGACAAAAAATGCTTTTAGAACTTGCAAAAAAACGCGAATAAAATCGTGTTGATTTTCATGTGAAAAAAAAATAATGAGACCATAGCTTGTTGCTTACTATTATGCTTTGATAGACTTTTTCCAAACATCCATAGCTTGTTCGAAAGCACTTGTTTTAGGATTTTAGCTATCGCAGCAAGGCAGTGAACTGTTTGATAAAATGCTTTGGTAGACATATATAAAAAATGTCGTAGCATAGAGAGGGCAGTGAAATATTTGAAAAAATGCCTCAAAGAAATGCCCTCTCATGGTGATGGAATGCCATGACAATCCATAGCCATAGGCATTCATCATGGCATTCCATCACCATGAGACCACATTTCTTTGAGGCATTTTTTCAAGCAGTTCAATGCCTTGTCTATGCTATTGCTTACTATTATGCTTCAATAGATTTTTTCCAAGCATCCATAGCTTGTTTGAAAGCACTTGTTTTAGGATTTTAGCCATAGCAACAAGGCAGTGAACAGTTTGAAAAAATGCTTTGGTAGCCATGTATGAAAAATGTGGTAGCATAGACAAGGCAGTGAATTATTTGAAAAAAATGCCTGAAAGAAATGTAGTCTCATGGTGATTATTGTCATTGCATTCCATCACCATGAGACCACATTTATTTGAGGCATTTTTTTAAACAGTTCACTGCCTTGTCTATGGCTTCTAATGCCTTCGAAGGGCTAATTTGTCAAGTATGTATGTTCAAGCCAAAATGATGTGTCAAGGCCTTGTAATGGCTAATTTGAATGTAATCAAGTCATAAAATAAGTCAGTAGGAGGTGAAAATATAAAAAATGCAACTAATACAATGTTGTTAAAAAGTAATCATGATGTAATTATGCAGCAAGAGAGAGCAAAAATCAAGGAAGATTAAGAGTTAAAAGGGTAGTTGCATCGATGAGAAGTTACAAAAGGCAGTTCCTAAGAGGGAAAAAGTTATAAAAGGTATTGTAAGGCATGCAAAAAGGGGGCTAGTATAGTTCTTTTTACAGTGGGTTTGAGAGTCTAATAGAGCATTTCATCTTGAGGAAGAGATTTATATGTGATAGCTTGACAAATTTGTTGTGAAAGGAAAATAACACTTGGTTTGTAGGATAAAGAGATCTTTATATGGTTTGAAATAGTCACCCAAGATGTGGTATCAGAAGTTTGATGTTTTTGAATTGAATTTGGGTTTTTTTAGGAGCAAAGAGGATCATTATGTTTACATTAAGGTTATTGATAATCATATACTAATCATTGTCTTGTATGTTGATGACATGTTGTTTATGGGTAGCAACAAGGTAATGATTAGGGAGCTTAAGACTCAACTTTCTAGCACATTTGATATGAAGGATTTGGGGGCTACAAAATATATCCTTGGGATGGACATCAGTAGAGATCGGGTCCACAAATATCTTTGGTTGAGTTAGAGTAAGTATGTTGATACCATTTTTTAGAGGTTTAATATGTATGACTATAAACCAATAAATATTCCATTTTTGGTTGGTACTAGGTTGAGTTTAGACATGTGTCCTAATTCTAATGATGATTTTACATTTGTAGTTTGAGAGTTGAGAGAACTAATACCATCAAACCTAGGAGTGACAATGTTGTAATGATGACCATACCAAGCTCCAAAAATCAAGGCCCTTATTTTGTTCTGACGAGAGCAGGCCACAAAAATTTCCATTGTGGAGCGACAAAATCTTTGTGCAATTGGTATTTACTAGGTATACATCATCCCCCCAATGAGGTACTGTGATGCTATGCTCATGGCACTCATGGAGAAGTGGGATGCACACACATCTACCTTTCATCTTTCGATGGGAGAGCTGACAATCACACTACATAATGTATACCATAACCTTCAAGTATTTGTCCAAGCTAGGAGTGTCAAACATGATGATACATGGACCATGGGGGAGATTTTGGATGATCAAAATTATTGCATTGGATGTGATATACCCTATGAGTGCAAGGGGCATATTCTATTATGATGGTTATTACATGCAGGTGTTGATGTTCCACTTTTTTGACAGATTATGATTTTTACCATAGCACTAGTTCTGTCACTAGATGTGTGAGGTGCACACCTACATGGAGGAATTGTCCTTACGATACAAGTGATAGAGAGGAAAAATACCATGTTCACCTGGGGTTGAAGCATGTTAGCACACTTATATAATGATCTTGGTCGGTTTGTACACTACAAGACACATGACCTCATGATGTGCATATTGCTTCAAATGTGAGCTTTCGAGCACATCACTTTCATGAGGCCTATAAGATATCATGTGGAGGCACCATGGACATATCCTTGTGTTTTCTACTATCCACTTAGGAGACCCTGGCAATATGGAGATTTTCTATACTAGTGTGTCACTTTTGATCAGCTAGATGCTGAGGATATCATCTAGAGACTGTTAGGACCCTACAATCCTAGGTAAGATTACCACACTAGCTAGCCAAGATGCAATAGTACCATTTCTTTATTGGTCAATATGAGTATATTTTCATGTAATTTTATTATGATCAAGTGATGAGACAACTTGGTCACCCTCAAGTGACACCTATAATTCGACCAACCTATTTGAGATTAACTTGCAATGTCACTAGACCATAAGACATACGCCATCCTAATATTTTGGAAATCCCCTTGAGTGATTCAAATAATGAGGAGTGGGACAAATTTACTGCATGTGGTGTGGATGATATGGATTTACTGTTACATATCGTAGATGGCAGGAGATCACACGTCCAAACTTTGTATTCCCTATTTTACATCCTACTAATGATCTTGGACCATGGTCATGACATTGAGAGGATCATGAGGATGAGGGTGAGGATGATGATGGATATGCGGTTAGAGATTATGATGATGAGGAGGGTCAACAACCATCTATGGCAGCTACAGGAGGTCCAAAGGAGCACAGGGAGGCCAAGGATATCCCTGGGGAGATACCTATGTCTCATCCTCATGTATCATGAGCACATCCTATGACACATGAGAGACCACCTACCTATGAGAATGGAGAGAGAATTAGTGCATCACACACAATGCCCCTAGACTCGAGAGGGAGTCTAGATATGAGAACCATAGTGGCATATTGAGATCCCAAATAATGAGTCGGTAATATAAGTGATATGATATGTTATGATTTGTGTTTTTTGTTATCATCTACTAGATCCTATGTTTAGATCTATGTTTTATATCATGCTTGAATTTGATGTTATTCTATGTTTTTGTTCCTTTGTAGCTGGTACTTGAGAATGGCTCAACTTTATGAGTTGAGTGATATCAAACATGGTTCTTGATATGCCCCCACATTAACTCATACATATTGAGCATAGGCCACTATCAAGTGCAGGGCATCATCCAAACATATTCAAGCCTATTCCATGATGTAGCATAGCATATGAGGATTTGAGAGCTAAGAGATATCAAGCTCTTGGTGCAAGTGAGGTGTAGGCCATCCTACACGAGGAGCTTAGCAAGGTATGAGAAAATAGAGATCATCTCTAGGAGCAACACACATCAATTCTTGTGGCTAATGCATAGATTAGAGGTGGGTTGTATTGGTATAGAGTATCTGTAGGATCCACTCATGATCTACAGTCTCACACCGACCACCACCACTAGGTCTCAAGGAATCTGGTAGCCATGGCATACTAGATGATGATGTACTCTTTGTATGAAACACCAAATTTTATAGCATGGTGATATGATGATGTATATATTCCATGATATATATATATATATATATAAGCATGTTTTATTTGATTTTTTCTACTTGTTATGGTTTGCTACTACATGTGATTTTTTTTCTAACAACATGCATTACATTTCCATAAATATCAAATTGAATATAATTGTGATTTATTAAACAATCTAG
This sequence comes from Sequoiadendron giganteum, assembly GCA_007115665.2. Classification (NCBI taxonomy): domain Eukaryota; kingdom Viridiplantae; phylum Streptophyta; class Pinopsida; order Cupressales; family Cupressaceae; genus Sequoiadendron; species Sequoiadendron giganteum. The sequence continues at coordinate 48,302,111 of CM021107.1, read as the reverse complement.
TTAAGACTAATAAATACTACAATGATGTAATTGATATATATAAATGAATGATACAATCTAACTAAAAAACAAAATTATCTAATTAGATGCTATATTTTTAACTAAGTGTACACATGTTAAACTAGATACAATTATGATCTAATTTTAGATGAAATTAAATGCTTATAATGATCTACTTTTACATGACACAAAAATTATTGAATAGTATGTAGAATAAGTAATAATCTAATTATGAAAAATTACTCTAAGAATTCAAGACACACTAATGTTTGTCAAGAATGAAGCAATGTAAGACAAAATAAAAAAGAACATATAGTTAATCTTAAAACATGCTTTAAAATATAATATATTATTCAAAATCATTATTTTAAGCATAAAATCTATGCAAATGCATAGCGTTAATAGGTTATTTGAGAGGTGTACCATCTACTATATAAATCTTGTATGCTCTTGATCCAAAATATTCATCAATAACATAAGGTGCTATCTAATTTGGACTAAAATTTCCTTTTTCTCTTGGTGCAACATTTACATTACATTGATTCTCATATAGCACCAATTAACCTTTCTAAAATCAACGATGAATAACATTGTCATTGTATTTTTGTTGCACATTTTTATAATAAGCTTAAAGATGTTCGAGAGAATTTATACGCTGTTCATCTATAATTTCAAGTTGTTGAAGTCATTGTTCTCGATAAGACTTGTCTATAATGTTTTTAAGAGAGATCCGCAAAGAAGGAATTTCTAAGTCTAAAGGCATAATAAAATCAACACTATAGACAAGGTTGTATGGGGTATTACCTATAGCCATACGAAAACTTGTGTGATAAGCCCAAAATGCATAATAAAGTTAAGTATACCAATCTTTGCTATGTTTTTCATTGTTTTGCACAAAATTTATCCAGCTATTTAATTAGTTGCTTCTGCTTGTCCATTCTACCAAGGATAATATAGTGCAGAAAATGATGTATGTGAAATTTTTCTAAAAAATTCTTTACTTCCTTATTTTTAAATGGTTTACCATTATTTGTAATCAAAGTTGAAGGAATAATAAATCATGATATTACATTATCTAAGATAAAATGATAAATGGCATAAGTCATTGTGGAATGAAAAGGAACCACCTTGACCCACTTTATGAAGCAATCTATAGTTGTGATGATAAAAGTCTTTCCTAGAGATGATGAGGGATAAATATTCCCAATAAGATCCAAACCCCACACAAAAAATGGCCAAATAGCTACTTGGGCATGAAGTTTGTGAGAAAGAGCATGGATCAAATTATTGTTGTTGAAACTTAGAAATATTTTTAACAAAGGTGAAAGAATCTTGTTCCATGTTTTGCCAACAATCGACCACAAAAATGTCCCCCGCAAGCACCCGAATGGGATTCTACAAGGGCTACAGGGATCTTAGATTTATTAAGGCAACAAAGAAGGAGACCATTATATGACCTTCAATATAACACATTAGCCAAAATTATGTATCGCACTACAATTTTTCATTTAGATGAGCATGAGTTTTTTTCGTAGTAGTTTCAAGAAAAATACCATTGTGAAAGTATTGAAATACATGTGAATACCATTCATCTGATTTATCTACATGACATACTACCTCCTCTTTTATGTTGTTAGTGATTGATGGCTATATGAGATTATAAATGGTAAATTGAAAATCGATGGAAGAATCATAAAGGGATATAGGAGAAGTTGCACTTGCCATTGCATCCACATGTTGATTATCCTTACATGGAATATTATCTATAATGTACGAGGAAAAATATTTCAATATTATTAACACAAATTCACAATATTGGGATAGTTTATCTTGTTTTGCTTGATATGATCCATTATTTTTTTTATGATTAATTGAAAATATCCAAATATGTGAAGATGTTGAATATTTAAAGATGATGTCACACACAAACCAGTAATAAGAGCCTCATATTTTGCAATGTTGTTTATGCAAAGAAAGTTAAGATGGTATGATAAGGGAATTGGATTACCTGAACAAGGTAATAGGATCACCTTAGTTCTAGAGCCAGTTCAACACTTAAAACTATCAAAATATAAATCCTATTGAAATAATGAAGGAAACCTTTGATGTGTTGTCATTGATGCCAACATTGTTTATTAACAGTTTTGTCTAATCCAATAGACAGTTTTGGTGACAACTTGATCCGATAATTTGGTCTGAATTTGTTTGTGTTAAACAATCAACTTATGTGGTTACAATATGTTGTTAAGGACTACCAAATACATATATATTCAATATTTTAGCGATTTTGGTTGAACAGGTCGAAAGTTACAAATGATAGAAGATCGGCATAAAGTTTTTGGCTTATATAGTGCAAAATGGTATGTGTTATCTAGTTCGTATTCCTTCGGTGTTTGGATTCAGACTCTACAATTTTGGGAATTGATTTACAGATGTCAATACTACATATATTCTAGATGGTTCATGCTTACATGATCATATGGTTGTTTGATGTCTATAAAATTGGTTTATTTTGTGATTAGGTCTAATTCTTGGCTGACCTATTACTTGCAATTCTATAATGCATAATTGATTGAATTTGCACCCCTTTCAAATTCCCCATTTACACCCCCTTACCTTAGAAAAATAAAACCCAACAATACTTTTCCACCTCATCCATCCACTTTCCACCCACTTGGCGACTATTTGTAGTGTCGGTGGGGGATTCTTTGTCGAGATGCCAGTGTGGCGCGTAGATGTCTACATAGCGCACTGTCATCCTGACACAATTCCCACCTTTGGAATCTATGGAGGCATTACACTTCTCCATTGGTGATGAAAAGTAACACCCCTACATCCTTGATTGACCTTGAATGACTCTTTTGGCCTTCTATTCATCCTAAAAAGATCTTCTTTTCCATTCATTCGATCTTCTTCAACTTCTTGAACTTCACTTGATCACACTGGCCTCTACACACTTCATTTTCACAACATTCTCCATTTTTGAAGCTCCAAGATAACACTTTGATGGTTTTCATTCTCGTTGCAAAAATGGTGGCACTCACAGGCTTGCGAGCCTGCATCTCCCTTCACATGCTTGAGGGCATCTTGTTGGGGAGGTGATATCCATTTCTTTTAGCATTGTTATTTAATTTACGTAGCATATTGTTGTTAGTATTTCCTAGTATTCTTCCTTTCAATAATTCCTTTATCACATTTTCTATAACCTGGCTTTTTTGGCTATTTGTGGAGGTGGGAAAATTGAAACAGGGGTTTGACTCTGGCAAGCCTCAAAACAACCCCAACATTTTTCCCCATTCTACTTTGTGTAGGTTTTGCATTCATGTGGAGCTTGCAGGAGACTAGACCAACCATGAGTTTGATTCTCACCACCTCTTTTGTTATCAAATCCCATCTTTTAGAGTTGAAGTATTATTCTTGTTGTATGAGTCATTTAGTTGTTCCTAGTTTTTTGTCATCATTTACAATTGTACTTATCAAGTTGTTAGTTAATTCTCTATCGGTTTAGATTGTAATTTGTACTCTTTGTCTGTACAGATACCAGTGCCCGACTGGGACACCAGTGTGTTGCCCTGTCATCCATATTTTGTGCTAGAATCATTTGGCTGAGAGTTGCCTAGGTTATAGTCCAGACATGGGAGTTTACTCACTTGGTCTCTTAAACTCTTGGGTTGACAAAAGAACAGTTCCAGATCACTTGACCTTCCTTTTCACCCTCTTAAAAAATTAAACTTACCTTAAACAATCATTAGCATGAGGTAGATCAAGGCAGTTGATTGTTCTAGACCCTCTCGTGACTTGGGGTTCTAAGCAGTCAGTCCCCCTCCTCTACATTTTAGTGAATGTGACGTGAAACGAGTAATATCTATTACTTTTTTTAATGCTCTTTCCCTCGTGTCTACGTAAGCTATGGAATTGTGTCTTGTGATGCTTTATTAGCTTCACAAATCATTTTATGACTTCTAAATACGTTGTTAGAAGGAGCGCGCAACAATGACACTTAGAAATGAACTTTACAAGGGTCACTTTGGCTCTTGCCTCCCAGGAGATGATTTCGGTAGCAGAGACGAGTTTGTTTGATGAAACCAATCATTCCCCTACTCCTCCTATCTCTCCTTCAGCTCCGCCTTTGGATGAGAACAAAGTCATTTCTATTCTTGCAGAGCAGCTCTTGGCTCTAGATAGTATTTTGCCTATAGCACACACACCCTGTTCGAAATGGGGACCCTCCCTTTTTCGCCTGTGTCAGGTCACTTTTCGCTTCACCTCATCTTGCGTGCCCATATTTTTGAATTCAAAGTGATTGAGGAGCTCTTGCGGAATCACCTTGGATCAATCACATGTTGCTCCTCCCCCCCAAATTTTTTTGTCTAAGCTCTAAAGTTTACATTGACATCCATGGTCTGGTGCGGGTCCACCCCTGCGAGCCACCACATGCGGAATTCCCTTATGCCTTTGTCATTCTGGATGATGAGCACTTGGCATCGTCCTGCCTTGCAGGACCCACACCTCTTTTGACTCCTTATCATCATCGATCTTTATGAATGGCAATCACTTAACGAACACCCACCCCTCGGACTTCGTTGACCCTGGTGCCATTCAGAAATGACTATTCAACCACTCGACAATCGTCGTACAAGCATTAACTACAGGCATTAAATGCTCAAAATCCCTATATATGCCTACTTCAACTTGTCATTTTCATCGAAATCCATTTACAGAGAGGAGTTTGATCACCGTCCATCACCATCGTTGCTCCCGTAGCTCGCATCCATCGCTTAGTTAATCTTCTACATAGAATTCATCAGTGTTCTTTGTGGGATCATTGGGTATGTTCACCATTCTCCGTGCCTTCCTTCCTTCTTGAAAATGGTTGTATGATTGAGTGTTGTTTCAATTAAAAACATCAAATACAAGTAAAGTGCCTTCCTCCATGTGAAACCCATGAATTAAAACACCCTAAAAACCTTGAGAGTGGTGATTTCATGCCCCTCAAAACTTGGCAGCTCCGCCACCATTTGGCTTCCACACCTATCGGACTCGATTCCCTTCTCGAGCACCCCGTTTCTCACAAATTGTGAACCTATTTAGAAGTCATCCATCGACTTCATCAGATCCATCTTCACAAGATGTTGTGCCCTCCTAGTTGTTGAAGTTCAGGCTTCCATAAAATGAGGGTACGTCCATTAATCCTTGCGAACCCACCTATACGGGTCTCCGCAAGCTTTTCACCTTTTGGGAATTTTGTTTCCAACTATCATCTCCTCGTGCCCTTCCAATCATCAAGATCCTCTTGGATGATTGAAAAATACAAACCCTAAGCGAAAAACCATTTGCCCATTGGCCTTGTCAGGTCAAACTGTGCAGGTGTCTTCATGTTCATTTCCCTTTTAGAGCTACCATTCCAAATGACCTTTTGAACCCGCCGTCCCGTTGGTCAGGTTCTACACTTGCCTTCGTCACTCAAAAATTGCAAAATACCCTCGGCAAAAGAGCCGTCTACCACCTCTCTCAAGCCCGCCGACGTGGAACTCCATCTACTCTCGGATTCCCGCCCCCCCCTAAATGACTGTCTGATGTCGTCCTCCCGAGTGTTGAATCTTGCTGCCGAAAATGTCGTTGGAGGATAAACATACACAAAAATGACTAATTCTCCGGTTTTGTGGGTGAGGTCTTCTAGAGTTCCATTCATGGAACTCCATCCCGCCTTCGCTATTTTGAATGACCTTCGACCCTTGTCTCCCCACACTGTGGAACTCAGTGTTTCATTCACCACCAACTTAAAAGCAAAGTCAAACAAGACTGCACGGGCTAACAACCATGACGTTTTGTGGGCCCGACATTGTGGGATTCCATTTGCAGGCCACCATGCCACTTTTTCCATTCTGAACAACCAAATCCTTGCATCCCCCCATGTCCTTTGGCCTGTGTGCCCCACCGTCCAACACCCTTGCGAATTTTGCAGTACGGAACTCCGTCCGCTGAGGGTTGTCCTGCCAGTGCCGTTTTAACGACAGACACTGAAATAGATGCTAGCCTAGGGAATTCTGCACCCTAGGGCCCGCACCATCTAAGTTCCCCCAAACAAAGGCGAAGGTAATCTTTAAAGTGATCTTTATGCATGAAGTATCTGATCTAACACTATTTTGTAGGATGTTGGCTAGCTTTCCTTATACCTTGTGATTGTATCATTTACTGCCTCCTTGGTTGCAGGATATATGGAACTAGTTGTTGGATCCTCGAGGGCAGCTGTAGAGAAGGATAAAGGTAAAAAGGTCGTGAAGGCTCCTTGGGGCAAAGAAAACAAGGACCAAATGAAGTATAAGTTTCAGGGGGAGCCCCTTAACTCCAAAGTCCTCACTGAGTGGAAAGACATTTCATACACCAAGTTGGGGCATATAGACATCGATGAGTTTAAACAAAGGGTGAGGATCAATCCCAAAATGGAGAACACCAAAAGAATCAAAGGAAGCGGGTTGGCCAAGGCTGTAGGATTCCCACCAGCCCTTATTACTCCCAAACTTGTTATGGCCTACAAGGAGGCCTACCAGGAGGAGACCAGAACCATCATGGATAGGGACGAGAACATATTGGCTTACTTGTCTGCCACATCCCCACTTTCAACAAAATGGAGCAAACTTCCATGGAATATGACAAGAAGATGTGGGATGAAGATCCCCTCAGGTGAAAAAAATTAATTAACCAACACTGGCTGAAGGACAAGAGGGGCAGTGCTAATAATTTCCTTCAGGAGTTATACCATAGTAACTTGTTTGAAGATTACCATGACTTGGTAACTCTTCTAAGTAGGGTCATGGGCCTTACGACCACTGCATTCTTTCAAGATTGGATTTTTATTTTACTAAGGAAATCATCTGAGGAGATACATACTTTTATTGGGAAGGAATGATCAGTGACTTCTTGCATGAGAAGTTTATGGCAGTAAAGAAGACATAAAAGTTTTATATGACATCATATCTTGTGTACGTGCTCATCGATCGTGCCCAGTACAGGGGCCTATTTGTAGCACCAAACCCAGATCTACGAATAGAGTTGAAAGTATATGACAAGTACCCTTAGCTTCAATATAGAAATTTCAAGAGGGAGTACCGCAGGGTCAATGACGCCTTCACAGGCTATGTTATCAGATTTCTTGGAGGTGATTATGAAAGAAGAGTTTCACATAGTGCCAGTTCCTTCATCTGTCGGTTTGAATTCTTGTTTATACAGTTTCTAAAATTCACTTACATCTAAACTGAGGGATTCTCAGACAAACCATATAAGCTTCCCTAGTATCCCAATGACCGGATAGTACTACTCGAGGTCTCCTGGAAGTTGCAATGATCACAAACCCTTTTAAGTGATAAGCATCGAGCAGGAGTTCCCTATCATCTTACCTTCGAACAGGGACATTATGAGCTCCATACTTCTCAATGTGCAAAAAAATCTGACAAGGAGATAAGTGAGTATAATATGCACTTTTATATTGGTCAGCCACGGATGGACCCGTACGACAAATTAAGAAAGATGGTGGGACTGGAGTATTCCCACCTACACAGTATTGAGGACTTCTGGGTGAATTGCAAGGATGATGAGTAGGTGCGTGTGCGGAAATACATGTGCATGATGACCTACTTCGTCAAAATGGTCAAGTTGTTTCCAGTGTCAGAGCAAGTGGTGGAGGAGGAAAGGACAGTGATAGATCCAAGATATAATGTTATTGCTAACTTGCCATTACCAGCATTAGATTGGAATGAAGAAGAGGTTAGTGACCTTGATATTATCACCAAGCCTATTAAGGCAAGGACCAAGAAATGGATTGATGGCCAAGTTGCCCTATTAAAGAAGCGAGGAATAAAGCTAACATTTGTAGAGCCCGAGCATCCACACAAGGGTGAAACCAACAGTGCCGCTGTTGATGACACCCCAATGGGAGAAACCTTAACATCTCCCCCCATCAAAAGATCGAAGAAAATAAAAGAGATGAATGAATATCAACCCAAGTCAAAGGGGTCTCCAGCAAAGACTGCAGAGGCTAGAGCTTCCAAGACACTAAAGAGGTCAGGCGGTTTTGCGTGAATACCCACTATATAGGAAGACCCCCTTCACAAAGGGGAGGAGAAACCAAAGTCCCCACCTATTACATCCACTGCCATAGCCATGACTATTGTTGTTACCACCCCACTTATCCAACAAGCAACAATTGCTACCTCTCTACCCGCGGTGGACATTTCTGTCCACCTTGCCTCTACCTCTCCCATGGCATAATCTATAACTGTGGACTCCTGTTCGGCCACTACCTCCCCTCTTTCCTCATCATCCACGTCTCCATCATTCTCTCTTCCGACTACCACTACAATGCCTGCTCTCACCCTTCCAGATTTCTGTACTAAATACATGCAAAATATGCCATCAGAACTGTCTGGAATGTTCGCAAACCTCGCGGTGCAGGCTACCATTTCCTATGCTATAACTGGCCTCCCAATTCCTCCTCCTCTGACTGAGCTACCCTCGATGGAGGCTGCCATGTGAATTTTTGAGTTGGACAAGAAATAAAGGGAAGCGGCCAAGAAGCTAAAGGAAGAGGCATACAACTATCATGAGCATCCCTTATTTGAGCGTCTGGTAATTGATGAGGTCATCTATGAATCCTCCGAGGAAGATGATGAGGATTCCAATGAAATGATTATTGTAGAGACCTCTGATCCTGATCTTGAGGAGGAGCTAGCTCATCAGCTCAAGGAAATTAAAGAGAAAGAGGCTGAAAAGAAGCCTGTCATTGAAGAGAGGGGTGTAGATGCAGAGATAGAGGACACTAGGTCTCTAGCAAGGGAGCATGATCAAAGCCCCAAACCTGATGAGGATATGTCTCTTCATGATGAAAAGGAGGAGGAGAAAGAGGGAGGTAATCCTGAAGGAGAGGGGGAAGCAGGAGAAGATCAAGAATTAAAACATCATGAAGAGCATGAACATGCGGAAGAAGAAGAAAATTCTGAAGGAAGTTAGTCCCAAGAAGCGTACGACTGCTGGATCTGCAAAATTGATAGAATTATTTATAAGTAAAAGTATAGTCATTTTAAATTAGTGAGCAGGTATATTTATAGCTTTGTATACATGGTTTCTTTTGCATAATTTTCCATATCAATACAGAGAAATCAAATTGCAGCCAAACAAATAACCTTTAAATAGAAAATATATGTTCTTTTAAAATCAGTTTTTCATTATCTATCATTTTGTAAATAAACTTTCTTTTACACATACTGTAACTGCAATTATTTTATTCATAGATTCTAATATTATATATATATATATATATATATATATATATATATATATATATCTCAGAACTTTATATAATGGTAAACTCAGTTACCACATTCCATAGTGTATTCTATTAAGTAAACATTTAACAAATAAATATATGTACATATATATATAATTTATATATATTACTTATCCCAAATGAAGTCCAATCGAAGTGGAATTATCCTTTCATTATACACAACAAAGTACAGTTTGTATGGTTTAAGAGAGGGGGGGGATGACATGGCTACAATCGTTGGCTCTCCCCATAGGGGAAGCCACTGCTTGTGGAAGGCAACACTTTCTCTATAGGTTGCGGCTTGTGGAGGGTGTCGCCTCCACTAGCAACCTTCCCTTATGGGGGAGGCACTGATTGGAGTAGCCTTTCCCCATATCACCTATATGCATAAAAGACTTTAACTCGTTTCGAGAATAATCATAGTTTTGATGTGTTTTCAATAAATTTCTTCGAATATATATAATAAAATTTGGATCTATAAATAAAATATATGTATAAATAATAATATATATTTGCATATATATTCCCAATTTGAAATATATGCAAATATGTGTTATTGTTTATTATAGGTTTGCAAATCTTTTACAGAGATTACAGTAGCCACATATAAACATAAAAATAATATTATATATATTTATATATTTGTAAATATATAAATATATGTAATTTTATATATATCAGGAAGAGGAATTATGAGTTTTTATCATAAATTCAATTGACAGCAATTCAACAATACAACCAATACATAAAATAAAATACATAGAAGTGTATGTATGCTAAGGGACTTTTGGAAGTTCAACAAAACTCACAATTTATCTAGAATTTTTGAAAGATTCATCCAACTGGGAAAATTCCATAGGCAATTTTCCAATTTCCAAACATGACACGTTTGTTTGCAAATTGAATTTAAATTGCAAAAGAGAGGAAACTAAAAACCTGGAAATCTCTCTCCTTGAATTTGATAGGTGGAAGCCCCTACTGTAGAATTTCCCTTCCTCCTTGGTTCTTCCTGTATCTTCTTTCCCCTTCCTTCCAAAAGCTTATTTTCCAATGCTACAGACAAAGAATAAAACCCCTTTCTTGCACCCATTTTTCCCCATTTTTGTAGAGGAACAAGAAGATTGTAAAATAGGTTGTTACGTATTCCTCATTCAGGAATTCCCTCATTTTTAAAGACTTCTTTTTCCAACTTCCCAAACTAAATCTTGGAAATAATAAAATATTTAAAATTTATTTCAATAAACAATATTTATCCATCCATAATTACAAATAAAGAATCTTATTTTAATTACAAATGAAATATATATCCTCATAAAATAATATATAAGCCTTTTTTATTTTCAATCTAAAATTGTAAAGTGAATTCTTATTTAAAATATAATTATTTCCTTTTTATTTCTTGTATTTTATTTCACCTCAAATTTATTTAATTAAACATTGCAAAATACGAACAATAAAAATAGGGGTCATGACATCCTTCCCCCCTTAAAGAATCATTGTCCCGATGATTAAATTAACTAAAGTTAAAATATCATACCTCTTTGTTTCAGTTTTACCTTAATGTCAAAATCAACTCACCTGACGATTGAGTTGCTGCTCCATGCACTTGTTCGTTCATACTTGCAAAAAAATTTGTTGCTAGCATTCATACACTTGTAGGCCTTGTTAGCACACCATGATTTCATCAAATTCACTCTATTTACCTTAACTAATAAAAGTATGCAAACTAATCCATTTCTTTCATAAAATCTTCTATATCTTATTGAAATCTTTTCCATGTTCCAAGATATTTACCGATAGAAAAAAAACAATTATGTTCATTTTTTCAATATGCCTACTCACATGAGATGTTAGAATAATTGCCTCTATGATGATAAAAAATCATCCCATACTACTTGTTATCATCATTAGCGAATTAAAATATGAACAAAATGAAAAAGTCTCAACAATCTGGAAATGTCAAACAATGACAACAAGGTCTTCCTCTTGGTTAACAACATAAACAATAAAGAGATCAACAAGTTACAAGAGATCATCAACATGATTAGAAACATAAAAGTTAAGAAAATCATTCACTAAAACAAAAGGTTCAAGTTGATTACCATAGCAATCCGGAATACTAGATGTCAGGAAGATCATCAAGAGCTCAATACTGATTCAACCAGTTACTAAATCTCACCACAAAAGTAAATCTTAATCTATGATTGGAAAAAGTAAATTTCTATTAATAAGCATAATCCTTTACCTTTTACAAATTCAACAAGATTGAATCCAAGAAAAGTACATTACATTAATTGACTAAACAAGCCATACTATGATCAATTAAATGATACATATCCATCTTCTAAATTACATAAAGAAAATCAAATATTTAATCAATCTTCAGCTATCATAACCCAGTGGTCTTCCACAAGTTGAAGGTCAAGAGCATGGTTAAGGTGATTTTTCCACCCAACCATGAAGCACAGTACTTCACCAGGATTCTTCCTAACTTGAAGAATACCCGGTCCTACATGAGGCACCAAGAAACCTATAACAAGGGCAAGAGGGAAACTCTCGATGCATGTTTGTTGCCTTATATGCACTCTATACTAGAATGAACATATTTCTTGCATTCAGGATGTGGCAAAGAAACATATTACAGTTCTAGTAATTCATTATCCATCTATTTCAATGGTGCAGCTCGCTTTGGCCAAAGCATAATTACAAAATTTGGTTGATCTTGAAAAAGAAGATCACCTTCTTTGTTAGCCCACATTCGACATCCTATCCCAAAAGGTAAGCTTAAAGCTTATCACACATGTCACATTCAACATGAATAATCATATTACATAGAATAAGTATTAGATGATATCATAATGCATAACATGCTCAAGTGCACATAGAATGAATAATTAACAAATAAGAGTTCAAGAACCCCTGGTGCCTAACTCACACCAGGTATGAATACACAATTTACTTGTAGTGCCTTAAAAAAATATAGAATATACCTTGCACACAATGGGCATTACTCATTCAAGTTTTCATACAAAAAAATGGTAAGTGCATCTCTCGCACAAGTGCATTGCTCACACAAAAGGTGAAATATGCATAAACTACAATAGTGCAATTATAGTGATCATTACTCTATCCAGTAAACACAATGAATATCAAAAGTATATCTCATACACAAATTTTGAAATGTTATCATTACTTCAATACTTTATCCACACAAAGGAATCAATAACTCACTCTAGTGCATCACTCGCACAAGAACAAGAATGATATGAAAATATGCATCATTCACATTAGTATAAGTATAATTAAATCAACAAATCTTCCTATGATATGGATACAATCATCCATACGAATGTGTCATTTGCACAGAGCAGGTGAAGTGCATTATTCACAAGTATCATTCTCTTATAGTGCATATATATAAGTACTTCCCACTATTAACAATCAAGCATACATGATTCACCACATCAATCATTCCTACCATGTCTATTGGACAAATCAAGATATTTATCTAAAAAAACTTTTTTCATGAATCACCAATGAAGATTCTTAATACATCTGAACCTTGCGCTTCCACATGACTTCGTAGATTCTACTAGATCCAAATCCAGAAAGATTAACGAGTTACACAACAATCAGCTTGCCCAAAACTTAGTTTTGTTACAAACATTCTCGCCTTTAAAACATCCTTCTTAGGTTTCCTACCCTCAAGAAGGCTCATCCAATAATTATCCATTATTATCAACTTTATTTACTTCTTAGGTGTTTTTCCTTCTCCCTCTCAACAAAAAATTCTTCTTTTCTTGTATCTCATCAACTCATTCATCCTTTACGTCATTAAAAATATCTCTCTTCACGATATACTTATTTTATTAATTCTCTTTTATTGCCACATCATCCTTCATGGGTTGTCACCATATTTTATCCATCCTAGCTCACTTCAAATAACACTATATATTATCCATTGTAGCTTATTTTAAATAGTCACCCACACTCTTACTAGAAATTCATATGAAACACAACTAAGGTGAAGGGGACTCACACCTCTAGAGTTCTTGAATGATCGAACTACGTCTGAACTTCTAATCGGTTCCAACTATACATCTAAGAATCACCAACTCATCAAAAGAATCTTGACCCATAACTAGGGTTCTTTATTCAATACAATAGGTTCACATTCCATAATGCAACCTAAGAATCAGAGACTCAAGGTCCGAGTGTTGAACTTGAGTGCTCTGATACCAAATGTAAGATTCGGTAAACTCACTTACGAATTAAATCCTTTACTTTCCAAAATAATTTAATTAACTATTAAATGGTGCAGAAAATGAGGAATAATTAAATTAATTCATTATCATTTCAAAAGAAAATCCATACATTTATGAGTCATTACGAATATCAGCACTAGGTCATGCCTTTACATAATCTAGCCATGTAGACTTATTAAAAGAACATAATCTCGCAAACACATAAATTCAAATACTATAATGCAATTAAGGAAACAACATGATCATCAATGCACCCACTGAAGAACCATAACACAAATAATTTCATGAGTGGAAAACCCCCGTAGGGATGAAAAAAACTCGTAAAAGTGTCTTACTGGCTTAATAAAATGCCTCCCTGGCTGAGCCTTACTAGCTACAAAGTATCAATGGTTACAAGTTGCCTCACAAGCAATGTCCATATTCTCTCGTGGACATGACTATTCATTACATATTTCTGGATATCATGAATATCGCCCACAACACAGATCATAAGGAAGTTCCTTTATAGTTTACATAAGTCAATAAGCAACATTTACAAGTTTCACCAATGCATCATCCTTGCATATGAAAAATTACGATAATGCCAACACTATCGTGAATTGGCTTCCAAGTATTTGTAAATAAGACCATTTTACCTCTAATAACCTCTCAAATATCATACAAGTACACTGAAAGCCATAAGACAATCACTTAAAGCTTATTGAAAGTAATCTTAAGCTTGTTTGGAGGCACACATGCCTATACAATTATAACATGAATTCTTACTTCTAAACTCAATGATTCAGGGAGGTTTCAACAAAAAGAGAATAATATTGTAAAAGAGTTAAGAAGGTATAGCTCATGTATGTATGAGAATACATATATAAGCTAATGAATATATATGAGTATACATTCTTATGCAAATAAAATTCAAGATCAACTAAATGAGCAATTACAATAAATAATAAAGATTCCTTAATTATCATTCAAGGGATGTACTATAAAATCTATACTTCTATATTCTTTTAGAACAAGCATAAGGTCTTTTTGACAAGATATGTAAATATAGTCTCGCATCTCTTTCCTTCATACTTCTAGTATTAAATATGCAAGTTGATATTTAGGATATAAACAAATCATTATGTTTTAATTCAACATATTTTTGTAATTATTTTTCCAAATCCAATACAAACATAACAACAAGGAATTAATTTCTTTCCATAAACATTCATTTGTCTTTTTTTCATGAACATAAATTATACAATCTTTCTGAGTATTCAATGCAAGTTTTCTTTCACATAAATGCCTTTGTTTGTCCAAAACAATGCATATGGTAAATCAAAGGAATATTTTTAGCTTCTATCTCCATGGAATGGTTTCTATGGTTCTATTTCATAAGTTAAAATACCATGTTCCAGTCATGTTTTCAAATGGATGTTTCCTTATGTTTGATTTTGCAATACCTATAAATTTCAATGATATCTAAAATACTCAAAATAAGCTAAAAAGATAGTTAAAGATCTTTGTTTTCTCAGCCTCCCCCACACATAAGAAAATAAAATATCTCATGAATTCACTCAAAATGCAATGAAGTTCAAGTATTTATCAACGAAACATTGATTTGGGAAAGAAAATTACACTATGTTTCCAAGTTTTCATCAACAAATTGAATCACAAGATATGAATTAAACCTCTAGTTTCACATTTCCTTTCCAAGTCGCTTGAGTCATTTCATTATATAACAAGGATAAAGCAATTATTAGCATATGCTCACTTTTCTCAACATTCTATATTCAAAATTCCTTGATTGGTGTTGTTTCCTTGATTGATGTTGCTTTTACCTTGATTGGTGTTATTGCATGGGGTACTTGATATATTGTAGATGCATGGTTTAGTTGTCACATTGTTCACATCTACCACACCATCATTGACAACATTATTTTTTCTAGTCCAAAAACTCGATTTGTTGTCATTGTTGTTGTTGTTGTTATGATTGGATGAGTTTGGACCATCTTTGTCAAGTTTTATCACTCCTCTCTTGACTATGGCTCCTTCAATAGTGATTGCATTCTCAATGAAATTCTTAAAATGTGGAGGAAAATGAAGTTTGAGCCTATAACTCATTTCTTGATTAAGACTGTCAATAAAAATATCCATCTTTTCCTTTTTAGGAACTGGACGAGAATATTGTGCGAATAACCTTCTCCATATTTGTAGGAATGTGATGAAGGGTTCTCCAATATTTTGCTTTTCTTTGCATAAATCAAGCATGGTTATTTTATGTTGAATGTTGTAGGAGTATTGGGATATGAATTTGTTGATTAACTCCTCAAATGTCTTGATGGGTGGAGTGATTTTAGAAAGCCATTCCATGGATTTCCCACCCAAACTTCGTGGGAACAATCTCATCAAGTATGTATCCTCATGTGCAAATTCAAGGTTCATGTTTCTAAATTCCCTCACGTGGTTGATAGGATCTGTTTTCCCATTGTATCTATCAAATTTCAGAATTTCACAATGTTTTGGAAATGGGATCGTGTTAAGATGTCTATCAAAAGGATATGGACAAATATCCTCCAAAGCATACTTCTTTCGTGTGGCCCCTTGCATTTCCTTGATTTTCCCTTGTAGTGCTCTTATTTGTTGGGTAAGAGCACTAAGATCGTTTAAGGAAGTTTCATTCTTTTCAAGATCTTCCTTAATGTTTTTTGTATCATAGTCAGAAGGCAATTTGGCACCTTGGTTTGCCAATAAAAGAAAGTATCTTTCTTTATTTCGCTCTAAGATCTTGTCCATAGCTATGTGAAAATATGGATCTTGCTCATCTTGCTTAAGCATTTCATCAGTTATTTCATCATTTGAACTATTTCCATTTGAAAAAAGCTTATGGAAAGGATTTCCTTCCCTATCACCCATGTTGCAAAGTGGGTTTTCTCTTTTGTCTTCTTCTCTTTGTTTTCGGGACCTTTTAAGAATAGGCATATGCTTGTATCCAATTTTTACTAAACTTAGATCTTAAATGGGAGTAAAATTTGTTGGATAATTGATACCTTAGCAAAATAGTATGATGGATCCTATTGATATTGACTAAGGAATATCTAATTTTCAAATTTGTTTCTGTGGATGAAGGATGATAGATCTTGTTATGGAAGTTAAATTGAAAACCAAAAATTGATTTGAAATTGATGCACTTTAAGATGTTTTGATCTTAGTTTGAAAACTTATTTTTTTGCAAAAAGCCTAATGTTTCCAAGTTTTTCTCTATTGTAGCAACTGATTTGGATGGTTGGAGTATTGTATTTCCGGTTGTGGAATGTAAGAATGATGAATAGATTGACTATGATTATGCCTTTATGAAAGAGCTCTTTGTTGATTATAGGCTCATGAATATAAAGGATCTAAAGAAAAATCATCAATAAATCCTCTATGAAAGTCATGATATCTATAGATGAAAGTTCGATAGTCAAGGAAAACCTTCCTACTTTCGTACAACAAGCATCTCCTTTTCAAAAGTTTTTTGTAGCTAAGTTGCTTCTTCGGTTTCTTGATTCTTTTAGCAAGGGATTTCTTGAATTTTTTTGTTGATTTCCAATCCCTTAACATAAATGTCACAGTTTGATTTGTCAAAATCTTGTGTTTTCTAGATGACCTTATTTGAATTAATGTTTTGAAAACACAACAAGCATTTGTAAAATAATTGTTTTCAAGTCCTAGAATCTAAACAATAAGTGTATGTTTTCTGAAATTTCCATGGGTATTTGAACAAAACAAACAATTCTTGTAGACTCACTCTTAATGGTTGAAAAGGTCATTATAATCATCACAACCCAGATCTTAAAATTGTGTCAACTCACATAGTCGTGTCACCCCCGAAAGGGCGCCCGTGTTTTTGTCTTTTCTAGGTGTGTACTCAAAGTTAGATTTCTTGACCCCTTGAGCAAACGATTCTTGGAAATTATATGGTGAGTATCTTGGGGGAAGATTCTTCCCTCCCCTTGCACTGTGAGTATTATAATGTTTAGCTACTGACTCAGTTAGCTTCTACAATAAGGTTCTTAATAAGGGTTTCCGTTCGATGCGACAAATGATAAACTCCCTCAAGAGACCTCCCAACCTTTAGAACAAAGGCTTTGGGGATGGTTATCTTGCACACTACCATCAAGTAGAATTTCATCAACAACTCGCTTTTGATTATAGTGGATTGGAATTTTTGGCTTTAGGCATTCCCACTTAGGTCGTTCCTCTTGGGTGAGTACTTATTCCCACAAGAGTAGGCCTGCTAAAGGTTTTAACAAAGCATAAAATGCATGAAATTAAAAGATGAGTTTGGAATTTTGATCACCTAGTTAAGGGGAGAGCATAGGCCTATCACCATCCAATCACAACAAATAATGTTTAGTTTTAAAGCCCAAATGACAATTTGCTATTCTACGTGAAGATATCGCTTCACAAAAGATATGATCATTTTAACCAAGATAGCAATGTATGATGACTACCCTAGTATTGGTTTATTTTAATCCAAATGACTATCCTAGGATTGGTTCGTTTTAATTCAGATGGCTACCCTAGGATTGGTTCATTTTAATCCAAAAGAAGCAATAAAATGACTGGCCACGGTCGCGTCGGATCCAGACAACAAATTATACAACTGTCATATGCACTATAACAAAGGTCATATGCACTGCAAAAAAAATCAAATGCGCTACAGAATCAGTCATATACGTTGCAGAATTTGTTATATGCACTATAACAAAGGTAATATGCGCTGGGAAATTTGTTAGATGAGTTGGAAAATTTATCAGATGCGCTGGGGAATCTATGAAATGTGCTGGAGAATCAATTGTATGTGCTAGAACAGTCTTCAAATGCACTAGAAGAACAGTTATATTTGCTAAAACAGGTGTTGTATGCACTAATCCGCATCTCCAGTTGTGACTTGCCAGAAAACTTGCAATAAAATATTAAATATGTGTGTAAATATGTGGAAACAGCAAAAGAGTTAAACAACACACCAATGAAACATTATATAAAAGAATCTAATTTAAAACTAAATAAAGCTTCAAACCTAGTAGATTCTTCAAAACCATCCCATTGTCCTCTATCTCCAATGATTCATTTTTAGCTTCTTTCTCTCAGATTGTATAAGAAAAATCTCAATAGAATGACAACCTAGAGAATGCGATGATATACAAAATGCATTCTTATGCTAAATGATGTAAAATAATGAAACTAAGAACAAATTATGCAAGCTATTCTACCATGATTATTTATGCTAAGATGATAAAAAATCAAATGCTAAGATGCTTGAATGCTAAAATGCTTGATTATGCAACTACATTGTTCACGCTATGCAATAGTTCCAGCCTTTTCAAAGAGCCAAGAGGTCTTATTTATAGATTTTTGGAGGCAAAACCTTAGTTGGCAAAGATCAATGGTTGAGAATTCGTCTGGTAAGATGAATGGCGAGGGATGGAGAAGTTGGAGAAAAAGATGGAAGATGTTTCCAACCCACAAAACCTTTCACTCAAAAATAGAGGAAACTTGTCGTTTGTCAAGTTTAGTTATGAGTTAGTTTTAGTGGTTGAAAATAATTCAACAATTAAATAATAAAATTATTTAATTTCATGTGACGTGTGAATTTAGAAGCTTCCATAGTTAAATATTTTTAATTATGTGTGAAAAGAGGATAAGAAGTTTCTAATTAAATATTTAAAATATTTAATTATATGTGAAGTGGCTTTAAAGATGATTTTATGATTTGGAAAAAGAAGAATATTTACTTTATTCAAAATAAAGCAATGTGACAATTAAATTACATAAATTGTGAAAATTATTTAATTAATTAAGAAGAAATGGAAAGTTCATAATAATTAAATAAACTTATTTATTTAATTAAAATTGAAGACTTGGAAAATGAGCAATATAAATAAATTATTTAAATTCATTTATATGTAGATTGAATTAGAGATTAATTAAATAACTTGTATTTTTAGGTGTATAGACCAAGTAACAGCTCTACAAAATTGAGAGAATTATTTATAAGTATAGTCATTTTAAATTATTGAGCAGGTATATTTATATTTTTGTATACACGATTTCTTTTGCATAATTTTCCATATCAATATGGAGAAATCAAATTGCAGCCAAACAAATAACCTTTAAATAGAAAATATATGTACTTTCAAAATCAGTTTTTTAGTATCTATCATTTCGTAATTAAACTTGCTTTCATACATACTGTAACTGCAATTATTTTATTCATAGATTCTAATATATATATATCAGAACTTTATATAAAGGTAAAACCAGTTACCACAGTCCAGAGTGTATTCTATTAAGTAAACATTTAACAAATAAATATATGTACATATATATATATATATAATTTATATATATTACTTATCCCAAATGAAGTCCAATCGAAGCAGAATTATCCATTTGCTATACACGAAAAAGTATAGTTTGCATGGTTTAAGAGAGGGGGGGATGACATGGCTACAACCACCGACTCTCCCAATAGGGGAAGTTGTTGTATGTGGAAGGCAACGCTTCCTTCACAGGTTGTGGCCTATGGAGGGTGTTGCCTCCACCGACAACCTTCCCTTATGGGGGAGGTGTCGGCTGGAGCAACCTTTCCCCATATCACCTATATGCATAAAAGACTTTAACTTGTTTCCAGAATAATCACAGTTTTGATGTTTTTTCAATAAATTCCTTTGAATATATATAATAAAATTTGGATCTATAAATACAATATATGTATAAACAATAATATATATTTGCATATATTTTCCAGTTCAAAATATATGCAAATATGTGTTATTGTTTATTATAGGTTTGCAAATCTTTTACAGAGATTACAGTAGCCACATATACTCATAAAAATAATATTATATATATTTATATATTTGTAATGTAATTTTATATATATCAGGAAGAGGAATTTTAAGTTTTTATCATAAATTCAATTGGCAACAATACAAAAATATAGCCAATATAGAAAATAAAATACATAGAAGTGTATGTATGCTAAGGGACTTTTGGAAGTTCAAGAAAACTCACAATTTATCCAAAATTTCTGAAAGATTCATCCAATTGGGAAAATTCCACAACAAATTTCTAGTTTCCAAACATGACACGTTTGTTTGCAAATTGAATTTAAATTGCAAAAGAGAGGAAACTAAAAGCTTGGAAATCTCTCTCCTTGAATTTGATAGTTGGAAGCCCCTACTGTAGAATTTCCCTTCCTCCTTGGTTTTTCTTGTATCTTCTTTCCTCTTCCTTCCAAAAGCTTATTTTCCAATGCTACAGACAAAGAATAAAACCCCTTTCTTGCACCCACTTTTCCCCATTTTCACAGAGCAACAAGAAGATTGTATAAACGGTTGTTACGTATTCCTCATTCAAGAATTCCCTTATTTTTCCAACTTCCCAAACTAAATCTTGGAAATAATAGAATCTTTAAAATTTATTTCAATGCACAATATTTATCCATCCATAATTACAATTAAAGAATCTTATTTTAATTACAAATGAGATATATATCCTCATAAAATAATATATAAACATTTTTTATTTGCAATCTAAATAAATAATAACAAAATATCATTTACTTCCACACAAAATTACTTTTCCTAAATAACAAGGTATTTTCATTTAATTGTAATTAAATATATTATTCTAAATAACAAGCATTATCGTTTAATTATAAAGTGAATTCTCTAATTAAAATATAATTATTTCCTTTTTATTTCATCTCAAATTTATTTAATTAAACATTGCAAAATGCGAACAATAAAAATAGGTGTCGTGATAATCCTTGACCTCTCAGAGAGCCTTATCCCGACTGGTATGATGGAAATGTGTTTTTCCAATACCATCGTCTCCACAAGCATGATATTGAATGTTGTATGCACCTACATCATGAGATACAAGATCACATCAATGATGGTACTATCCACCTTGATGGTAAAATTTAGAATGCGAACAAGTCTGTGGCTAAGGAAAATAGTGAATTGCAGATTTATATAGACTTATTTCCATCACACTTTACGAATTTGATTGTTGAACCTTCCATTCTTGGTCCTAATAATGAATTCCCTTTTGCATACATAAATATAGTTTTGTTTACTCATAGTCCCACTCAACCTGCAATTGGTTCACCAGATGTAACTTTACATCACAGGATTTACCCATGAATAACAAGGCCTCTCCTCTATATATTCTTGCTCACCTCAATGCAAATATTATGATGGGAGTCATTGTGGACCCTGTGAGTCGCATGAATGTTATTATGGAGGAGACTCTTTGATTGAATTCCTTATAGAGGGAGGAATATGAGAAGACGATGAGCACTATACATACTCACGATGGTCTCTCCTTCACTTCGTATGGATCTATAACTCTTTCTGTCCTAGTAGAATCTAGGGATATGGATACTACCTTTAACATCATCCCAAACTTTGACTTATTCAGAGTGAAACTAGGCATCCCTAGGCTAGATTTTGTGAGTGGGGTTGCTTATGTTATTCATAAATGTCTAAAATTCTCTCACAAAGGTGTGGTGGATGCTGTCCATGACACTAGGTATCAACCATTGGTATCTTGTGGGGGTTATTCGTTGGATCATTTTTGGCACTTCTTTGTTGGTCCATTTCCTCCATCGATGGACCTACTTTATCAAAATTACGTTAAGTATAAGATTGGGGGCAAGGTGTAGCTGAAAATGGTTTACCCTATAGCGCAACAACAAGTTGCCTCTTCCTCACAAAAGGGGAAGGGGAATCCTACCCGCGTTCAGGGCCCTTCTCTTGGTTACTTTGTAGTTTTTCTTGCCTCTACCTCCTATCCTATTGCGGTGCCTCTGAATTTTTCCCCTATGCATCTTTTGGGAAGTTCGATGGTGCCCACTTGGAAAAAGGTTGACCGTCGGGTGTTTGACTATCCTATCTTTCCCATGGAGTCTCAGTTCATTGTATATGGTAAGGGGAAGGGTCCCTGTTGAGCTACCTTGACGTTTCTGCTTCTGTGGCCTCCTACTACTCCTATCTCTAGGGTAGTGAATAGGAAGAGGCCTGCTATTGAGGCACTCAAGTTTTCTCCCCCCTCTCTTGTTGCATCTACTTCTCCATCTCTTCCTCTTGTCCCTGTTTAGGAGTCACTCCCTCTATAAAAAATGATTGTGATGGATAATCTGATGATTGAACATGAGCCTTCCATTCCTTCCCAAGTTGCAGCCTCTAGCTTCTAGAGCTGAAGGAACCACCTTACACATGAGTGCAAGCATTGGAGGAAGGCTTTAGCCATTGAGAAAGCCATCCTATAGAAGAAGGAAGGGGAGTTGGTAGCTTCTGCCAATACATATTTTTCTATGTCCTCCTCTTTCACCTCTCCTACTTCAGTTCCCTCCACCTCAATCTTGTTTCTATCTCCCCCTACAAGCATGAATGATCCTCATGCTAAGAGGGTGCAAGTATTCATTGGTCCTTCAGTTGAGCCTCCCCTTCTAATGGACCCCTTCTAGACATCCCACCTTTTTTCCAAACCCGTGGACATGTTGAATACCTTAGTGGTGTTCGCTATGGGTTTCTCCTCTTCCTCCTCACCTTATGCTTTGTCTATGGGGATCTCACATCCTCCGATGAAGTAAAAGTTGGAAGATGACCCTACTTGCAATGGGGGTCAAAATAAGGGATCATCTTCTTCAAAAGTTGGTTCTACATTGGCTTGCATTGTCCTAGTGATAGAGGCAACCCTGACATCCCTGAAAATCATCACTACCCCCGAGTCTTTCGGTGAGGTCGACAATGGATCTCGGGTGCCTCCTTCATTTCCTACTCAGTTGACACATGTCAGTCATGTAAAGTACCTGTTCAATTTTGTAGATGATGTCCCGGCTTTGTTGGTGATTTTTGCAAGATTGTTGATGTTCATCTTAGATAAACTGAGTGAAGATGACCTTGAGGGGCCTTATTCCTTAGCTCTTATCATAGGAGAGTTAGAGGCTACCCTCCTTGTTATCTTGCCCTTGTAGGCTCATCCACCCTCCCCTTACAATGATCTAGATTGGGAGAGCGATGACCTCTTGGTTGATGAGGACTAGGAGGGCACCTCATCTTTATCTATAGATTAGATTTTATGTGTGTTGTGTGTTCCCCTGTGCTTGTTTTGTGTGTTCCTAGAGGACCCTTGTCACCCTCGTAGGTGCTTGGATATAGGAGTGTTTTTGTGTTGTAAACTTCTTCTATTTGTCACATTATTCTTATCTTTGTTGTGCTTTGATTTTCAATAATTGGGGATGATGCAAAGTGTTGGGAGCATTTATGCCTCCCTTCAATGTTGACCCATTTTTTAATTTTCATTTTGTCTGATATAATAGGGGTTGATGACAATTCATTTTTTATACTATTATACTTATCTATCTATATTTATGAGCAACTCTGACCCTGAAATATCAGATCCACCTATCTCTTGTTTGTTATTACATGGTTTGTCCTTTCTTTTTTATCTTTCTCTCCTATTTTATTTCTTTGTGATGTTGTCATGTTGATGTGTTGTCCCTCGCATGTGTGACAACATTACCATGGTTACATCTCTTCATGTTTCATGGGCCACAACATCACTGTCATTCTTACTTTTCTCTCCTTAGGATATCACACAACTCTGATTTTAGCACACACCATCCTAAGTGGGTGCTATCATACTACTTTGATTTTCAAAAGGTGTATTCAGTGGCCAACAATTCCCTTCTTGAAAATCTCTAATTTTTCAAAATATTTTTAAAAAATTGCATTCTTCAACATGGATCCCTAAATGAAATTTTCTTTCATCATGGATTTGTAAAATAGAATCTGGACTTACCCCTTCGAGGGAGCATTCCTTCTTTCAAATTCCTTGATGAAAGGAATCTTTCAGGAGGATTCCTTGATGCTATAATCATTGGAAAAAAATGTTATCTCTTTCCAAAAATGTTATCACTTTCAAATAGAGCGTCCCTTGAACGAACCCCTTTTCTTTTGAAGGATTCCCGAGGGACCTCTTTGAAAGATTCTCCTTCAATTGTTGACTATCTGTGTGACCATTTGCTTGTATGCCTACATGGTTTTTTGGTATCTAGCATGTTTTTTCCGTGGATTAACATGTTGCTTTCTAGATGTGGTTGTGAAGCTGGTTTTTAATTGACCTTGTAGGATCGATTACCTATAAGGCCCCATCAGATTCTATGGATCCTCTTACATTTGTCTTCCTTCAAGACAAAGAACATGGGGGTGCCTCCTTTGCAAGTTCGAGGACATGTTAAGTGCTTACATCCTATAGGATGTCTTTTTTCAACTATGTAGGACTGAGCATCTATAGAGCCTTTTGTTCACCTCCCCATAAGTTTGTGGACCTGTGGCACATTTTTTCAACTCTCCTCAGGACTAAGAACCTATGGGGCCATCTCTTCTTATGCTTTCAAGTGGGTCAAATTGTGGCCTACTTCATTGATGTTGTAGGTATACTTTCTTTGAACTCTTTCAATCTACTTTACCTCGCATCTAGTAGCACATATGCTCACCCCCATTTACAACCCCTTGAAAATTCCCCATTTACAACCCCTTACCTTATGAAATTCAAACCCAATAATTATTTTCCACCTCATCCATTTGTTTTCCACCCACTTCGTGGCTATCTATAGTGTGGTGTGCTACCATCGTGATAGGATTCCCACCTCTAGAATCTACATATATGTTACACTTCCCCATTGGTGATGAAGAGTAATGTCCCTGTGCCCTTGACCGACCTCAAACAACTCTTTTGGGCTTCTATTCATCCTAAAAAGATTTTTTTTCTATTCATTTGATCCTCTTCAACTTCTTGAACTTCACTTGATCACATTGGCATCTACACACTTCATTTTCATAGCATTCTCCATTGTTGAAGCTCCAAGATGACACTTGTATGGTTTTCATTCTCATTGTTGTGACAATGGTGACAATCAAAAGCTCTCATCTCCCTTCACATGCTTGAAGGAATCTTATTGTAGAGGTGATATCCATTTCATTTAGCAACGTTGTTTGATTTACGTAGCATATTTTTGTTAGCATTTCTTGGTATTCTTCCTTTATTGCATTTTCTATATTCTGGCTATTCTAGCTGTTCACGAAGGTGGGAATATCAAAACAGGAGTTTGACTATGGCAAGTCACGAAACATCCCTAACATTTTTCCCTATTCTGCTATGTGTAGGTTTTGCATTTGTGTAGAGCTTGTAGGAGACTAGACCAACCATGAGTTTTTTTCTCACCACCTTTTTTGTTATCAAATCCCATATTTTAGAGTTAAATTATTATTCTTTTTGTTTAAGTCATTTCGTTGTTTCTAGTTTTTTGTCATCATTTACAATTGTACGTATCAAGCTGTTAGTTAATTCTCTATCAATTTAGACTATAATTTGTACTCTCTGTCTGTATAGACAAAAACACTCGACTTGGATGCCAGTGTTCCAAACTATTGTCTATCTAAATTGCGTTAGATTCCTTTGGTCAAGAGTTTCCTAGGTTATAGTCTAGACTTGGGAAATTGCTCACTTGGTCTCTTAAAATCCTAAGTTGGTAAAAGGATAGTGGTAGATCACTTGCCCTACCTTTTCACCCTCTTAACACATTAAACTTACCTTAAACAATCCTTAACATGAGGTAGATCAAGGTAGGTGATTTTTCTAGAACCTCCCATGACCTAGGGTCCTAAGCAGTTTGTCCCTCTCCTCTACGCTATGAAGATTAATATGTATTGTGGATGTTAAGGAGATCTATTTTAGATATGTGTCGACCTAAATTCAAGTTTTACACATTTGATTTGAGCTTGAAGAAGTTTGGAATCAAGTTCGGAGCCAACAAAGTGTTTTTGAATTAAAATAGGGCTACATCTAATTACCTAGACCTAATTGATGTATATGAATATAATAGGGTATATATGTGGAACATTTTTGAGTTGCAAAAGAGGAAGAATATAGTGTGGTGTGTGTGAAATCCGATATTGTGCGAACTTGTGAATTTGTATGTATGTGATCATATTAAGGCATAATTGTTGTGTATATTGAGCGACTGCAAACCAGAGTAGTATTTTGTATTTAGAGCTTCATTGGAACTAAATTCAACATGAGGAAGGTGCATCATACATTAGTTCACACTTTGGTTGTGTAGCCATTTTTGTTTGTATCTATTCCTAACTGTGAGCCATATAAGGATGGCGAGTCTTGGAAATGAGCCCTATAATATCTTATAGCTAGTTATAACATATTGTGAGCTAATCCTCATCGTTGTTTTCCCTTTTTGGGTTTTGCATGTAAAAATCTTGGTGTTCATGTGTTATGTGCTGTTGTGATCTCTTTCACATTTTCATTCATTGTTGTAGTTAGATATGTTTTGATTATTGGTTGGATTATGTCTAATTGGTTTAATAGAATACAGATTCACCCACCTCTCAGTATTCTGGGTGTTCAACAATTGATATCAAAGCCTAGTTCCTTTTGAAAAGCCTAACACCCTGAGGAAGATCTAGGAGTCTTAACACATGGCCAAAAAAAATTGTTCTATTCCTTCGAAATAAATTTTTGCAATTGAATATGAAGAAGATAACTGCATGTTTGACAAAGAATAACTTAAAGTTGCTCTTGAAGATCTTGAAAAAGTTAAAAGTGAGAACAAAAGTTTGAAGGAAAGCCTAGAAGAAGAAAATAAATGCATCAAAAACTTGAGTGAACAAATCAAGAAGTTCAAACCTATGCATAGAGAAGTTAATGAACAGTTGAAGAAGACAAATGAAGATATCACCAAACTAAAAGTGCAAGTGGAAGAAAAGAAGATAATTGAGGATTGTCTAAATGCTAAGATACAAAGTAAGATTGATGAATGTACAAATAATGAACAAGAAGTGGTAACACAAAGATTAGATCTAGAGAAAGAAAGAGCTCATGAGGATGAATTCAAAAGAAGTAATACAATGCTCGATGAATTGATTACAATTCAGAAACCTTCTAAGGATAAAGGTGGTTTGGGACTTGAAGAAGCAAAAAGTTCAAGGCCAAATTAGACACCTAACAAGGCTAAAAATCAAAAGCCGACTCAAGGCAATGGTTGAAAGTTCAAGAATCAAAGAAGAAATGTTGGAAGACCTCCTATCAGATAACCAAATGCTTATAGGTACCCATATTTCAAT
Source organism: Sequoiadendron giganteum (assembly GCA_007115665.2). NCBI lineage: Eukaryota > Viridiplantae > Streptophyta > Pinopsida > Cupressales > Cupressaceae > Sequoiadendron > Sequoiadendron giganteum. The sequence goes on along the minus strand of CM021107.1, from coordinate 48,274,347 downwards.
GGTATTTGTTTTTCATGCAATAAATTTAGACATAAAGCTATAGAATGTAGAAGTAGAATGAATCAGAATGTTGGATCCTTTTCTAGACAATGTTATGTATGCAAAAAATTTAGACATAGAGCTACTGAGTGTAGAAGTCAGATAATGAATAGATTTAATACTAGTAGAATGTTACAATCTTTCGATGGCTACTATTATACATGCAATGTATTTGGACATAAGGCTAACCAGTGTAGATCAAGAATGAATAGAAGTCAGTTTGGTCAAAAAATGTTGTATGCTACAATTGCAACAAACTTAGACACATTTCAAGATTACGTAGAAGCAAAAATGGAAGGCAGACTAATTCAGAACTGGGGAATAAACTTGTGAAGGAAGTTGATCCTACTAAATTTAATAAGGAAATGGAGAAGATTTGGAAGAAAAAAGAGGAACTTGAGAACAAGGATGAAACAAATGCATATGTACCTACATCTAGTGCAGATAATTCTTCTGAAAACTAAGCCCATGCCAAGGCTTAGGGGGAGTAGTAAAAGAAAAATATAACAACCCCCTAGAATCATGAGTTGTCAAGTAGTGACACAAAGATATATGGTGAAAAATGGTATTCTTAAGCTTCTGGAAAAGATTCCAGTAGAAAATATGCAAATCAGAAATATTACGAAGCAATTTAAGGTTTATAGTGTTTCAATGAAGTGTTTACCAACTTTTTGGGAATTTGAAGCATTAAATGTCAAATTAGGGTAGACTGATAATGTATAAAGTAAAATCCTTAGTCGCTTTAAATCAATTTTGCACATTTGAAAGAAAGCAGAGAAAATTGAGAAGTTATTGAAGGCAATTCAAAGCGAACTGGTTCAAACCCTAGTTCCCGTTGAAGCACAAAAAAGATATTTATAGCTATTTGTGCTTTGTGGGTTTGTATTAAAAGTGATTTTGCAAGAATTTGAAGGTAGAATTGAGGTTAACATGGCTATGCCAACCGTAGTTGAGATTACTAAGACCTAGACCAAAATTTAAGAGGTTTTCATGGAAAGTTTTTGAAAATGACCCCGATAGTACATTTTCAAAGATCCCAATTAAGGTTTTTCCCATTCAAGATACAAGAATCTACATTTGTAGTAAGTTGGAAGAATATGATCACCAAGTGCTTACAAATCAATAGTCTAATGAGATAACTAGAGATAAACTTTTGGTAAAACTAGAATACATAAACCTAGTGCAAAAGAAGCTAGACATTTGGAACTGGTCTCCTAAATTTAGTAATGACTTGGATGTAAAGTAAGCGAGGATAGCCCTAAGCAGAATGCATGACAAATTCATGTGGGATAATATGCTTGGATTGATTTCAAAATATGTAATTAAAGCAATGATTAGATTATGTGATACCATATATGTACTTGTGTTGAAGTCATTAAAGAATGATGTGGTTATGCAGCTAACTAGTGCCACATTTGACAGGAGAGAATTAACAACCAAACCAGTCATCAATCTCACGATGAAATATGCATCTATCATGATTGGCCTCAAAATCTATTTCTAAAACATGGAGAACTCAATTTTACAACTACAATATATGTTGCTCATGACATGGTAGTTAATGGGAAACATTATGGTTTGTGTGTGTATACACCTAAAATTGGTCTAGACCATCCTATTAATTAAATATGAATTATTTGATTAATTATCCTAATTTCCTCTACTATTGAATAAATAGAAATATTTATTTATATAGTTCACATTTAAATTCATCTTAATTAAATAAACAAAATTAAATACTTT